>LKNJ01001907.1:19185-36560 GCA_002120245.1 Maccullochella peelii
AAGCACAATAAAATAAGACTTGAGAGGCATGAAAGTGAAAGGCTTGACTATTTAAAACTATGCTCATGGCAAACGCATAAAAAAATATTGTGATTTCCATACAGTCCACTTAATATGTTATAATTGTCAGCTGCATGTGCATGCCTGTATACATGTTCTTTTTGTTGCTTTTATAATTTAGATACTGCTATTGGCAATTTTGGCTTATTATTCTGGTTTTGTTATCACAGTTAATAGTTCTTGTCTTTTTCCTTGACCTTAATTGCCCATGTGGATTAATAAAGTCTCATGCCATCATTTCTTCACTCAGGACTAGTTTGGGCCACAGTCTAAAGCGTCACCTGCAGGACGATGGACGGCACAGAGAAGATCATGGCTTCATTGAAGATGGGGTTCGTGTCGTCCCTTTTGGTGGAAGTCTTCTTCTTGCTGATCTTCCTGCCGTCTTGCAGCAGGTACACTTTGACAAACGGATCTGATAATGAGAATGAGTGAATAGGATTACAGACACATTTTAGGCTTGTGCTATGTGGAAACATACACCTGCCCACGCACAGTCTGTAGAGCATGCAATACAGTCCTCATTAAAGAGTAATCAATTAGAAGCAAAGTCCTGTACACACAATTAGCTCTGTGGATGATAGTGACAGTGTTTCAGTAGGTGACCTTTATCAGTACAATGTTAGTGTGGCACTTATCTGGACATTTAATGTGATGAAAAAGTCATTTAAATCCCATTTGGCTTTCTGGATGAGGATAAATGTATCTTCTGGGAGTTGACATTAAGAGTCTGTTATTACCAAGTCAGTAAGTATTGTGTTCTGTAGCGGGATATGAGTGATTTTGATAAATGTGGACAGATTCAAAGGCAGACAGAGACAGACAGATTTATACGTAGTTCATACAAAGAGAAAAAGATAGTCAGGTAGCTCCCATTCACACTCATTTATAAATAAAACACAAACACACACTATAGCAAACAGACGAATGTCTCTGACCTGCAGTGGTCTTGCCGTTGGTCCACACGAGGTTCTTGCACTTGGCCACAACGACAGTGAGGCGCTCTGCTGTCGGCAAATAGCTGAGAGACAACAGGATCTCCCCAACTGCATCCACAGTCTGTAAAGTCATACCAGAGCAGGTCAGACATTAAATATAACATTACATGTGCCAGTCTGGGCGATGCTTTGACAGAAACTACTTTCAACAATCACAATATAAACTAAAGCAAATATCCACCCACACAGCTCCAGAGTTCCTACTACTACTGCGGATTGGATTTGATTAAATTATTATGTGGTGCACTGCTTACACATCTTTAATTTAAAGAGAGCTGTCTTTAAAATAAAGCAATCACTAAATGTAAACTCAAAATGTTACAGCAGGAAACAGATGAATTATGGGATGGAATATAATAAACAGGCATATTATTAATGCAATATTACGTTAAATTAGTTACACTCAAAATGCTTTTTAAAATGCTGTGATTTCATTTTAATATGAAATTGATAGTTCATCATTTTTTATTATATTTAAGTTATTTTTTAAGAGTTTTATTGTACATACATTTATAATTACACGTGATGAATTGTAAATAAGAATATAGACACATCTGATTTACTTTATATATGTTTTAAAAAGACATATCTAGTGTGCAGGGCATGTGTAGCTAAAAAATAATACACAATCAGGTATATGAAAATAATAATCACGTTTCAGTGGTGGAAAGTAGCTACGTATATTTACTCTTTTCATCATCTTTTATTGCTTTTACTGTTTTTAATTCTTTTTATTTGTATTCATCTATCATTAATTTTGATCTTGCTTTTGTTTTGCCTTACTATTTGGCTTTTTGTTGTTATATTGCTTTCTGAGTATTCTGCTTTTGCTTTGTCTGTCAAAGCACTTTGTAAACTGTTTTTAAAGGTGCTATATAAGTTATTATTAGTATTACCCCACTACATTTACATAAAAACACATTGAAACCAGTGGATCCAGACCTTTTTGGCTTTTGACCTCTGACAGTTGGAGCCCTTTGTAATGTTTCTGATATCTATGCATTTTAGGCAGTTCCACCAAAGAGCCATTTCCCCCTCTAAACTTCTCACGTGGTTTCATTTAAATAACTATTTGAAGCCCAAAGAGGCAAAAATATCCATTGTTTCACACAAAAGCAAAAGTTAGAGAAAAGTCCAAAAAATGCAATACAAACTTGTGTATACAGAACTTTGCTGTATCTTATTTCCTCTCCCATTAATCTCACGACCTGTCAGATTTATCTTGTGACCCTTGAGCTACAACAGTAAAATTATGCTTACTCACTGATGCATCAGTATTAACAATCTAATGATATCATGTATGTTATGTTCCTTTTTTCTTTTGATACTTCAAGTATATTTAGCTGATGGTACTTTTGTACTTTTACTTAAGTAAGATTTTGAATTCAGGACCTTTACTTTCAATTGAGTATTTTTACATTGTAGTATTGGTACTTTTATTGAAGTGAATGATCTGAGTACTTCTTCCACCGCTGTCGAGTTGGAGGCAAAGGACTGAGTCCATTATTTTCTTTACCTCTTTAAATCATTTATCATTCACATTTGTTTGTGCTCATTTTAACTTGTGGTTTGATTATTTCCACCAGTCAGAGTTAACTGGTGGAACTTAAAGTGGAACTTGGTTTGGGATGTACTGAGATACAATTTTACACCTTACGCCAGCCAATCAGAAATGTATTTTCTGTGCACATATCATAAAGGCATTTCATTAAGTATCTGTTGTTATTATAACTGACTACATTACTAATACCATCTTTTAGCAGATAATCTGTAATCAGTTATGTATTACATTTTGCAGGCAATCCAATCAACTCAACTTTGATTCTTATTTATAGAATATGACATGTAGTTTTGCTGAACGTCCAGCAGGGGTTCTCAGTCACCACCATGCTTTCTAACGTAGTACAGTGTATACAGTATTTAGACACTTTAGTTTACTGTAGGAGGAATTGCATGTCATACCCATTCCCAAACTGTGGAATTTATTATAGCATTGTTGTATTGAATCATATCAAATTGTGCCCTTTGACATTACTGTATTGTATAACTCACCTTATTAACATCTTGAAGGTAGAGCCAGGCGTTGAATGGTCTGATGGTCAGGTCCAGGTCTGACAGCTTGAGGTCTGCTACCCCGGCGCTGATGTTTCTCTCGTCAGCATCGATACCAAAAGCAGCAAAACGCAGGCTGTATTCCTCCAGCGTGGCCAGGTCCATGGGGATGGAGTAGCGCTCATCAAAAATCACGGTGAATGCATTCGTCTGGACCTGTGAGAGCCAGAAGATAGCTGAAATGTAATTTAAGCAATTTTTTTTTTTTTTTACTTTTTACTTGAAGATTTACCTTCCAGATAATGTAACTGTGCGTCAATTTGAGAGGCATCAACACACAGGGTGGTCATCTGAGTTTAAGTAAGTTGACAACTACTTATGACTTTGGTACAAATAAACACAGAGGTAATTAAAACACCTGCACAAAAGGTGTTTTTGTTTGCAATGATTGTAAGATGAATCACATGAAGAATCTTAACTTTACAAGAAAAGAGTCTCTTCATCCTCTCCCTGACTTACTTGACTTCAGAGTCAGCCTGTGAAGCACAAAATACCCAAACACTTTCTATTTATTAGATGATAACTCTGGTACACACTTAACATACATTCATTTATTTTCTAAAAGCCCTTACTAAAGCGTCACATACAGACCTGGGGCAAAGCAGCTGTGTAGATTTTTTTAAGAAGTTATTCTCAGCTTTTAGAACCAGAGGGAGAGAGAGAAAGAGAGACTTGAAGATCTATACAGGCAAGATTGGCCAAAATCAAATCGTGTTGAGAAATATATAGAAGAAGTGTTCTTTCAATCACAGCACAAAACATTAAAAAAGAGGAGGAAAAGCTGCCATAACACTTGATATGCAACTAAATTTAATCTGTAAATCATCTTTGTTAAACAGTCAATACACCCAAAATAAAAAACATTACAGTGTTTTACTTAATTCTAGTGGTATCTCGCTATGCAGAGTTGGTTTCGTTAAGATATCAGTCTCTAAGATTTATGCTCCCAGCCCAATACAGTTTTTTTGTTTTGACCGATTCTCTATGGAAGAAATAGTAGCCATAAAACTCTGTGTGCTGTGGACTGTCCACATTGTCCACACAAGGCAATTTTTCAACGTTATCAGCACTACAAACTAAATTTTATTTGCCTTCATTGTATTAGGGTGGAGCCAGAAAACTCAGAAACATACGTCTATAAAACTGTTCAAACTGTACATATCAAAGTTACATCCATTCATACTTATTATTCATTCTGTGTACAGCTCTCATATATATTTATATATCTCTATATGCACTTTGCTACTGTTTGCACTTTCTGGTTGGACGCCAAACTGCATTTTGTTGTACTACTACTTACTTTGTGCAAAGACAATAAAATGGAATCTAATCTCATCAAATCTCGTCAAATTTAAACTAAATTAACCTCATCTAATATCTCAGGTTCTGGACAAATAAAACCAAAATTATCTGGTTAAATGAGAAAACAATGTTTTGTAATTTGACCAACCCTGAAGCAGTACCAGTCTGAGCTCAATACCAGGAGCAATATCAGAAGAATGTCTGCCATAATGTAGACGACACTGCAGAGACGGAGTAACATTTTTGCTTTTCCAAGTTACCTGATAAACGTTTGGTGTCTGCATTGTTGAGAACATGCAGTATATTAAGAGCGCAAGGTTTACATGATACTTTTCCCACCATGTGTAACATTTTTGCATATTTCCAAACACATTCCTTCACTCTGCTGCTACAAGACGTTATACTGGTATCATCCAGTATAAAAAATCACCAGCAAAATCATTTGCAAGGCATGAAACCAAGTGGATTCAGATTACTAGCTATTCAATTTCTGTTCTTGGCAGCCAAAACAGCTTTTACAATGACAAAGACAGTCTGAAGGCAGTTTGGCCTGGGCAAAATCTCTGCTGCCACAGCCGAAGTGACCAGCATGCTGAAACGAAGGTTTACAAAGCAGTCGGAAGTTACCAGGCAACTAGCAAATGTGCGGAGGAGAGTGAATTTATTAATAGCCCCTTTTTCACACCAGTGTTTGTTCTTGAAGTGTGAAATGCAATGAGGAATATTTGTGCTAAATATATCTGAAAAAAACACTTAAGCTTTCATACAAATACAGCGGAACTGAATAAAACAGTGTAAGCATGTGCTGTGCAAGGTCAGCAGGAGTTGTTTTTTGATCAATCGTAAAACAGCAACTCACTGTACAATAAAAGAATTTAATTCAGAGCACAGAGTCTGCAGATCAGCCTGTGAGGCCGACCTTGGATTGTGCCTCATATCAAACAGCTGAATAGCATCGTAATCATACATCCAGCACCTGCAGGATCCAGACAAGGCCCCGCTGCTGCTGTGTAAATATCTATATGAAGATATAAAGCATCCAAAGCAGGCAGTATCTCTCTGCCAGCCCAACACACAGACCTGCACTCCATGCACAATATGAGACTGCGTGTCTGCACTGTTAAGCTTATTGCTTGGGGGATAACAATGGCGATGTGTGTGGTGAAAATGAGGCAATGAAAGCTCGGAGAGAGGCATGTGTGTGGATTTGTGTTTGTGTGTGTGTGTGTGTAAGCTACAGTAGACAGAGAAAGGGAGAATGAGAGAAGAGTGGCATATACATTATTACAGGCAACAGAAGCAAGGAGCAGTGACAACAAATAATGGGGAGAAAAAGAGATGAGGGGAAAATGGGATAAAAGTGATAGACGGGTGAAACAAAAACACTGACAACAAAGAAATGCTGGAGACGAAAGCGAGCGAGAGGAAAGCGCAGGAAAACAGAGAGGGAGAGAGAGAAGCTGTCTTGACTATGAGGGCGAGCGGAGCTGATGTCAGCATTTCCTTTGGTCTTCGCCACTCCTCGACATTAAAGAGGGAGCCACTAAAGCCGCTGCATCAGTGGCTGCTTCCATTATTATTACACACAGCCTGAACGCATTAATACAACAAAAAAAGACATGCTCAAGGAAGCCCTGGGGAGTCTGTGTACCCTCCCTGCCGGCCTGCACAAACTGTACAGTCACACGAGGTGCGATGCCGGTGACTCACACAGCCAGGCAGGAATCAGGTGTTTTTTTTCTGGCAGTGTCTCGCTAAGAGCAGAAGGCGAGTGGCAGGTGTAGCAGATGGAGGAACGTAGCCCTGTTCTCTTCCGGACAGTCCACGTTAGAGTCAAGCTTTTTGTGATAAACTGTTTTGGTGGAGAATTCTGAGAAAAGGGAACAATCAAGACGAGCACGTTTCTGCCAGGAAAAGAAATAAAAAATATGTGTGATAAAAATACAAATGCTTATGGTAAGTCAAAATTATGAGACACAAAGACCAAGATTTTACTTACCATTTCATATTTTTAGATTATGACATTAAATCACAATTATGACATAGTAACTTACTTACTATCTAAGAATTTTGAAAATATGGTCAATAATAAGTAAGTAAGTAGTAAGTAGTTTTTCATAGTTCATAGTGCAAGATTTATAGTGCAATAAAGTACAAATAATTAAGATTTTAAAAGACAGCAATAAAAAAGCACAGAATTAAATAACAAATTAGGAAAATACTAATCTAAATTTATATGTTTAAAGGAGAGATTTAAATAAAGATAAAGTCAGTTACCGTGAGTATTTTTGTTTTGATCATTTTTATTTTTTATCTTCTCATCTTTTTTTCTCTTTTTCTGGTAACAATAGGCTTCCATACATACATAGATCCTATATCTAATATAGGATATATATATATAATATTTCAATGTTATATAGATCAGGATATAGATACATTTTCGGGGATATGAATTGAGAAATAGTTTATGGAAAACAACCAGACAGAAATACCTGTTATTATTAAATACCTGAAGAATCTATTGTAATGTCTTGTCGGTCATGTTAAGTTCAGGTCTGTCTTGTTATTGTAAGGTCTCGTCAGTTATGTTTCATGTCTGTCATGTTCTGTTCCTGTTCTGGCGTGTCTGTCTTATTTTGGAGAGTTATTCTTCCTCTTGTTTCAGGTCCCTTAACTTCCTGCCATTGTGTGTTTCCCGCCTGATTGATTGTCTGCCTTGTCCTGAGTGTTTTCACCTGTTCCCATGATCCCTGGTGTATATAGTGTCTGCGTTTCCCTTGTCTTGTTGCCAGATCGTTGTCGTTTGAACACGAGTCACGTCACGTCATTGTAGTATTCCATGAGAAAGAAATCTGTATTAAATCCTCTAAAAATCTGTCCGCTTCTGGGTTTTGCATTTGGGTTCACCTGCCTCGTTCCGTGGTCGTAACATCTATGTACTTCATCGCATTGTCTTGCAGAGATATTAACATGATAGTATGGCAAAAAGTCTGATGGTCTATACTGTCTCACGTTATATATTGTCATATCACCCCACCCTATTATCTGATCTCCACTCCACTTTATTATTTTGTGACTTGCAGCAGCATCATCAACATTTTAAACTGGGTGCACTGAAAAGGCATCAATTCTCATCATAAGGACTGTTACAAATCTCATCATAAAAAATGCATAATGCCACGTATATCATGATCATTATAACCTAAATTGGAGGTAAACACAGTTTACAGATTACATTTGAAAGTGAGTGAACTGAAAGTCAGTCACATCTACTCCTGATGAAGGTAATGGATGTGAAATCCACCCTCCTGACTAGATCCAGATCCCAGGGGGCTCGCCACTCAAGTAGATGAAATGGGCCCATTCTGTCAGACAGGAAAGGATTGGCTTGTCAAGCTGCAGGATCAAGCCTCTCACCCCGTGGGACGAATCACTGCCTCTGTCTCTGGCTGAAATCTTCAACACAGTTCAAGTGAGCCAAAGCTGCCCCCCTGAGCGAGAAAGCTTCAGACGCTACAGCCTCCCTGCTCTCACACAACATCCGGAGCGACTTTTATCTTCAGTCCTTTGCCCAAGTTCAGTCGTCCCAACTTAACTGCTAATTACCCATCTGAGAATATGTTCCTTTCATTTTCTTTCCCTCAATCCTGAATCTCTGCTCCACTAGTAGTCTGGTGGCAGTTATGCTGAAAGTCTCCCATCCCATTTTGTATGATAATGGAAGCTAACGAGAAACTGCCTCATCTTTAATGATCATATGCTTGAAACCCTAAAAAAAAGTATAGCCATGTTTGAATATGCGCTCACACTTAGAGGTGCTGAAGTGAGGATTTGCTGTGTTTTATCACAGTGAATTTAAAACCTTTGCGTTTTGGACTGTTGGTGTGACAAAACAATCGACTTGGCCTTGTAATGGCCATTTTTAGCAAATGATAGTGGCATGGTTCTAGGAATGGCAATGTCAGTCTGTCGGTCTGCCCACCACTTTGGTCCAGACATAAATATCTCAACAACTATTAAATGGATTGTCATAAAATCTGGTACAGATATCCACCACAAGACATTTGTGTCCTCGTGTGCATGCATGAGACAAGTAAATTGGGAACCCACTCGTAAAAACACTGCTAGTGACCAAAAACTCCACAGAGTACCTTTAAATGATTAATTCCCTAACCTCTAACCCACTAATCACTTTACCATTCAGAGAGAAACAGCTCTGTCCACCAGGTGCAACCCAAACAAGTCCAATCTAAACTTGAAACAAGTCCTGGCTGAAAAAAAAAATCTTATGTCATGATCCGACCATGAGATGTGGTTTCCAAGGTCAAGCTTTCATGCTCAAGTCCAAGTACATGCTGAGGAGAACGATATTTCGTTCTTGAAGACATAAAATACTCATATAAGCACATAAAGAGAAGAACACAACAGCTTCCTTACCCTTGTGACTCCCACATTGAGCTCCTCTGGCCCCAGGGAGACTCTGATGAAGCAGCCAGGGAAGTCTCCCTCCTCCCTCTCCAGCAGGTCTTTGCCCTGGTGCAGACTGATGTGGAGCATTCCCGTCCCCTGGCCCAGCTGCCTGGACGGCTCAAACTCGAGCGTCACCTCCAGCTGGCCGACTGTGAAGTCGTGGCCAAAGTTGTTGGCGATGGAGGAGATGGAGCTGAGCGAGTCAGTGGAGATGGATCGGTTAAGTTGGGCAATGCCAGTCGGGTCCAGCTCCCTGCTCATCAGCTCCAGGTGGCCCAGGTCCCTGAAGCCGTCCGGGGTGTCGCCAAGGGCCAGGCTGGGTTTGCGGCTGGAGGTGGTGGAGGTCCGCCGGTGGTTGTTGGCAGCCACTCGCTTCAGGGAGTTAAATAAGGGATCAAGGAGTTAAATAAGGGATCAAGGACATTTTAAAGGTACTGAGATTGAAAAATAAAAATCTGCCTGTTACTGACTCAAAGCGAACTGTGGCAACTACAGGAAGAACTCGGTTGTTAGTTCTGTGTCAGAACCCAGTACAACCAAAGGGTTTTCTGAAATGTTAAGCAATCTTAGAAATGACTTTGGTTAGCACTTGTTATCATAACCGATAGATATGATGGCCACACTTTCAAAAATAAGACCCAAATTGTAGTAAACAAGAATTATCTTCCAAGGTAGAGACATTCAATCCATTGAGGCCCAAGACTCTGGTCAAACTGAAAGCTGACCGGTGAATTAACAAAAAACCTTCAGCCTCAGAAAACTTTTTTTAAAAAAATCAGCTGCTGCAGTCTTCAATTGGGAAGAAAACCAGCAGACTCTCGACCCTCCGTGCCACATGATTGCTCCATCACTTGCTCCAAGCGAAGATTGATTGCTGATTTTGCACTTGAACTTCACAAACCTTCTCACCTCTTACAGGGGGAAGTTTTAGAGATATATATTTTGTGCACAATACTGATATTTTACATTTCAGTAGCATGAAATGAAAATGTACCTTTTGTCTGACTTCTGAGAAGGAGGTTCCATATTTTTCTTGTAGATATCGATAGTCAAAGTTCGGGAAGGGGGACGGCGCGGGGAAGGTTCCAGATTTCCACAACTTCCAGATGTTGAGCCCGGCCACCCCCAGCAGCACAAAGAAGCCCACCAGGTAGATCCCCACCTCCCAGCCGGGCGGGTTACGCACCACTGAAACAGACACACAAAACAAGTGCTCGAAGCTACTCTTACTTCCATTTAATCAACGGTAGCATGAAGTTTGGCCTTATAACTGTCTGTATTTTATATTTGATGGGGGAGTTTGATCACTGGTGGCTCACAGACACTGAGCACGGTCAGCCACTGTTTCAGGCCTTGTCATTTAGCACCGAGCATTGAGATTACTTCGGGAGACTTCAGGATGCATAAAGTTTTATGTAAATCAGATAATAGTTTGGGACGAAATGTGACAGACAAATTTAAACGCCACTCTGAATTAAACGTCAGAGCATCTCATGTTGCATTTTAGCGAGGGATTATGAGCCTGTGCCGAGCCACGGCTTTCTCAAGATGAATTGCATCTGTGGGGGTCCTTTGACGGCTTTATCTCTACTTTTTAACACAAGAGATAAGCCAATTATAGGACAAGTTAAAATGTTTTCTAACATCAACGGCCTTCAGCAGGAGACGAGGCCGGAGGTGTTGTAAAGCTTGTGTATAAAAGGTGCCAACAGCTGTCAAATAGACCTGAGAACAGACAAATGCACACCACTGAATGAAAACCCACAAACAGCCTCATCTCTCATAGTCTGATACACATACTGACATACATTTACAACAGTGAGGCTAAAATAATAGCTCTCAAGCATTAATCCACACAAAGATACCCATGCAGAAAGAAATCAGTAAAGGAATATGCTGGAACTCTCTGTGATCAGTGTTGTCCACTCACCACTCAGATGGTAGCCTGATATATCCCCACTTTGAGCCGAGGACATGGTGCTGCAGCCAGCCTGAAAAAAGACATCCAAACAATAATCTGTTCAAGTGGCTTTTTATGTCAGAGACCATAACAGAGTAACTACACAAAGAAAAGTCACAGAATCCATACAAAATGGCAATTTGGTTCATCATAAAGAATACAATTTGGAATAAAATATATTGAATATGCAGCTGAAGGAACAATTAATTCTGTTTTGCAGAGTATAATTAAATAACCTTTTCGTACTTAGTGCCAGTAACAAAATAATAAAAACTTGAAAACGTCCACATAACCTCTCAATCTCAAACTTTTGCCTTCAACATGAATCAGAGTCAACATGGACAAATGAACCTGCTTTGGGTCAGAGGGCAAAATGTGCCATGGGACTCTAACGACTCCTGACATTCCACTGCTGCTTCAGATACATGAACGGGATGGGGTACATGCACAATATCATGCATGCATAACAAGGGCTGTCAGGGCTCTTGGTACAATTGGTCCACATGGCACAGGGGTGGTTTTCATACCAACTACAGAATCCACCCAATGATAAGCGTTCCTTCAAGTAGAGGGGAAAAACCCATCAGTGAGATCACCTGCTGGGGTGATCGGTTCAAATGAAAACCTGCAGACCTTTGGCTCAAAATGGCACATAGTTGGCCATCCCTACTCTAACTGGTTAATCTGGCAACAAGTCCTCCAACCTAAACACTAACATAAGTTTTTTGTCACATAATTACCCCAAATGAGTGTTTTCTGATCTGGCGCTCCCATCAGCAGGCGACATTGTTTGTCAGAGCCTTCCAAAACCAGTACAAGTGACTATTGCAAAAATGATTCATATGACTATTTTTTGATCTGTCACTACTATGGTTACGGTTTGGTTAGGTTTAGGCAATTAAAACTACTTGGTTAAGGTTAAGGAAAGATTGTTTCCATGGTTTAAAAGAATATTCCACCAACTCACTATGGACAGTTTTTAAAAAAGGATAAAAATTGATGCAGCAGAAGTAGAAATGTCATCTTTTTTATTCAAAGCAATCTTCCTCGTCAAAACCTGGCACCTACATTACCCACAATGCAACTCACTTGTTTACTCAGAGATTCAGGTGTGTTACACTATAGTAGCTAATGTAGCTTCGAGCTGCTAGCCTCAAGCAGAGATGAGGAGCAGGCTACAAAGGTCTGGTCTACAAAGGTCTAACTCCACACCTCCAAATCAAATCAAATCAAACTATATTTGTACAACACCATTCATACAGGTTAGACAGAAAAAGTGTAGACTGTAAAAACAACAACAAAAAACAATTTAAGAATTTGACACCAATGCACGTGAGAAAATAAAAATGATGAAAATGTAAGAAAATAGATTTAAAATTGAGATAAATAAAAGCTAGACCAAAAACTAGATAAAATACATTTTTTTCTTTTTCAAGCTTGTAGTCTTCAGCCTTCAACCGACGCCTTTAAATTTATCAGCCTCCCTCTGGAGCCACAAAAGGCTTTATACAACTTTTTTTCACACATGCAGTAGGACTCCCCAAGACGTGTAAACAGACTGTGATGTGTAAAAACAGTGGCGGTCCCACTTGACTGTTGGTTAAAGACAAGATGAGCTTGTACACTCAATCATCCACCCAAAACACTTCCCTTAGAGGTTTTGTGGTTGTATGGCGACATCACGCTGCTTCCTTCCTTTGCTTCAGAGACAACAGAAATTCGTAAGACCACAAGAGGTTGCATGTCAGGAAAACCTAAACATAGGTTGTTTTAAGTGTTACTAATTACTAATTACTAATTTTCCGATAAAAACACTTTCTCATCTGGCCATGTTTACTCTAATTCATGTTGAAGGAGAAAACTGAGTGGAGGGCATACTATACTCAAACAAAAAAATAAAACCTTTAAAATCTCAAATAACAATACAGAATGTTGTGTTTCAGACACAGTTTGTTTGTTAGCCGCATGAGTATGTACAGTACTTTGACTGAAACTGTAAGAACTGTAAAAGACGAAACAGTGGATTTTAGGGCCCTTCATAGTCGGGGGCCCTGGGGACTGTGGTATTCCTTGCAATGTGGGAAATTCAACAAGTAAACACCTGACTATTGACTTCCCGTTTACAGTAACAGAGAACAGAGGAAATGAACGGTGCATGTGAAAGATATACTATTATATTTTAGTGCTGTGACGAGTGTGTGTGTTTAGTGCCAACCCTGCTTACAGTACAAGGCTTCTGGGTGAACTCACTGATTGCACATACGCTGTAGGAGCATGAAGCTGTTAGGTTTGTTTAGTTTACAATAAGAAATCAATTCAGTTTTTATGGTTCTTTCTTAAAAATAGCAGCAAGGGCTGTTTTTCAAGAGACGAAAAAACAATATTTTCCTGCGCCCCTCTCTTCCTCCGCAAACTGCAAACTGCAAAAAAAATAGGGCGCTGGCGTGTGACTCATTCCTCTCCCCAAACCTTCTCCCTCCTCCTCCCCTGCTTGTTGGAATCTCCCCATATCTCAGCAGTTCGGGGGAAACGGGAGCATTACACTAATGATATAGAAAAAGGCTGGGGGGGGGGGGGTTGACTCAATTCTGCTGAGCGCTTTGCAGGCCACAGCCATGCAGGCCAATTAAAGTGGCTGACGCAGTGCAGGGCCCACTGACAGCTGCTGATATGCCATTAGCAATGCATGGGGAATCTCTGGCAGAGAGGGAAGCACTGAGAGCTGCAGGCGGAAGAGGAGGGAGGATCAAGGGTGGGGAGAGAAAGAACAAGAGAGAGAGCAAGACAGTGTTTCAGACAGATTTAGTAAATAACAATGAGGCAGTGTGGGAGCTCTGGTGCCTCGGTGGGCTTGAAGGCGGTAGGATACTAACAATGAAGTCCAACTTGCCTGAAATAGAAATACATGTGAAAACAAGGAGGCACACACTCACCGCAGCTTTGTAAAGTCTGTTCATTTGAATTCAGTGTCAGCAGATTTGAGGAATCAGAAGTCATTTGATCTGTCAAAAAGGTGCAATTATCCTCCAATTTGTTGTCTGACATCCCTCCCACAGCCCTGTCTGATGAACGCAAGTATCACTTCATCGACACCCAATGCGTTTATTTAAACTGATTATAAAATGAACGTTTAATGACCGTACAAAAGCCTATCATTGGTGGTAGTTTGTTGGTTATTGTGAGAATAGATTTAAGATCAGCCTCACACCGATTTCTATCCTATTTCAATGTTTATTTTCCTCCTACAGACAAACACACTCAGTTGCCAGTTTATTAGGTACACCAGCTGAAATGATCATACAGTCTGCTAAACAGTTTAAACAAAAACTGAACATTATAACCTTCATGAAGGGAGGATTTATTGCAGGCAGGCCTACATGAGTTTTATTTTGGTGTATCAAGTCTTTGTGGATATACATATATTTTTTTACTGAATCATAATTTCAATTTTTTCCAAACTAGGTACTCCACAATCTTTCCCTGTGCCCCTGGCAACCACCAAAATACCCCCTTGCGTACAAGTACCATGGTTGATAATCATTACTCTAACAAACTCAGAAAACCAAATCATGAAACGATTCAAGTTTTGACCAAAGAAGGATGAAGAACTTGCAAAGGAAATGGAGATGCTTTTCTGCAATACAACACAACCACTAGTGCAATTGTTCACAATAGGTTAAACAAGATTTGGTCAACAAGTGCCTTTTTTCTCTGTGTAAAAAAAGTCTTTCTGCAACAAGTAATCTGCCAGCTGATGGTTGGAATTACATTTCTGCAGATCTAAGCAGAGAAGGTAGCGTGGTGGTTAACCATAGGTTACACACACACACACACACACACACACACACACACACACACACACACACACACACACAACAAATCTCAAATCTGACTTCCTGTCTGGAGGTGGGTTTGAAATAGAAAAAAAAAAATATGTTCACATCCACACAAGTATGAAAGAAATCATCTACGCAAGTGACACCTGTGCATATTCGCTTGTGTGCAGACCAGAGAAGCATTTTCCAGCCTTAAGGTGGATCTCCTGCACGCTGCCTTTGACAGAGAAGAATATAATGAAGCTTGTGACCTTTGTTGCTTGTTATCCCTTCTCTTTCCCATTTCCCCGTCACCATCTGCCACATAAAATCTAAGCCCAATGTCTCAGACAGTGTGATAAGGAAGATGGTATGAGAAGGCTGAAAATAGTTTGTGTAATAAACCGAGACAGGGAGAAAAAGGAAAACAAACAAGGAGATGCCGGCATTAAGGTTGAAGAAAACAATAATGCGGACCAGGCTGAATCTTCGTACACTACAGTCCTACTTGTTTACATTTTTTCTAATTGCAATGATTAAGCTGAGATCCACAGAACTGGAACAACCTAAACCATGATGTCTTATTTCCATGAAATTATCAAATATGTCAGTGATTTCCATCACAGCCATTTTCTTCTTTAGATTTGAGACTTTCCTTCAGCTGGCTGCTCATTAACACATGGCTGTGAAGCTAAAAATCTGCATAAAAGCTTTTCCACTGATGTGTCATCTTCATGCCCACATGATCTCTCGCCTCTTTAGATTCATCTCACCGTTGCCGCAGGGATCCTGTGTTGGATAACATTCCTCACAAAGCCTAAAGAGACCGTCTTCCTCCAGTGCACACAGAGAGCAGTTGTGTAGAGGATGTTTTAATTACCACGATATGCATGAAATGAATATCTTGTCACAATGTCAGCTTGCAAAACAGGCTGAGATGAGCAGTGAGTGGCATGTAAATTATGCAATGGAACAGAGCTTTGTGAAATACAATTTTCCAGAATAGTAATGAAAATAGTTAAAGGAAAAGTCAGAGTTAACAATAATGCACACTTAACACTTAAATGCCTAAACAAGGCAATTTCTTATTTGTGCATTATGGGCTGCAATGTCAGGTTAATATCTCAGACTAGCTGGCTATAGTTGCTGGGGAAACCTTTAAAAACTTAATTCTGGCAACATTTTCCTCCAGGCACTGAGGAATCAGTCCTAACTGTGTGTGTGTGTGTGTGTGTGTGTGTGTGTGTGTTCAGACGCTTCAGCTGTGTCGTCTCACCAAAACACCTGCAGAGATTTTAAATGATATGTGCATGTGTGAGATCCAGATGGATATATCAAATCTACTCTCCATCAGTATTGGCCTTTCGCGGATACAGTGTCACCACCATATAAACAGAACAGAATGCTTGTATCAGCTTTCTGATCAGCGCAGAGGATGGCTGTATAATTGCTTCAAGCAGCTGAAAAATGAGATAAAACAGCTCATGCATCGAGTTGGCAGATGGAGGCTTGCTTTGGAACAGTTTTCTTTACCTTGTGTTTTCAACCTTGTTAGCCAATGAGCCTAAAAGCTTTCAGGTTGTGCAAAATCTTTTCTCCGTACTGTACTCAAACATTTTGCTTTATTGAAAAATCCATTACAAAGACCATGGGGAAATCTGAGATTCATTAAAAGAGTGCCCTCCGCCTCTTGATAATCACACACAGTGTTTGCCATTCTGATCATTAATCAGAATAGCAAAATAGGAATAAATGAGTTTCATCTGTTTTTAATGGGGGTGTTTTAACCCATACACAAATAAAAACTTTACATGTAAACCCTCTCTCCATTTACTGTACTTTATAACATCTGCAGTGAAAGATGCTCCCCTTACAAGACAAGACACACCACCTGAGTTCTTTCAACTGGTATAACACTATAAGTTCTCCTGCCAGCAGCATTTTTACAAGTCTACCAGTGCTAGATTTGGTGATTTCTTATTGGTTCTTTAACTTCAGAGGCAAAAATGGCTCGTAATCCCTTGCATATCTTCCAGTAGCCTTCAGTCACACAGAAGAAAGTTATGTCACATTGGTGCTGTAAATATGAATGCAGTCATTGTCACATTCACTCTATCTAAGCTGAATTCATGGGGTATTTTTTAAGTTATATGTTACCTTTCCCTCAACTGCAAAAAATAGCCTTTTGTCCAGTAATAATATCACAGTATATCACAAGAGTGAGTGTCTACTCTTGACCCATGTATCTAAGTGTAAAAAGCTTCTTTGTTTTCTTTGGTTATCTCTGTGGTCTGCTGCAGGGTCGCCAACAAAAGCTAACGTGACAAGGGAGGAAACAGACACACCTCCCCTGTGTCTCCAGCTGAAGCAGTTCAGAATCAGAATCAGAATCAGATTTATTGCCAAGTAGGTTTTCACATACAAGGAATTTGCTTTGGTGAATTGGTGCATAATAAAGAAAAAGCAAGTATACAAATGTCAAATACAGAATTTCACTATAAACAATGTGAAGAGTGAAAGTGAAATAAGATAAAATTTGAAACAAAACACACTATACAATAATATGAATATGGAGAGCTATACAAGTTAGTGCAGGATGTGCAAAATATTTGCTGAGGGTGTGCAGAGTTCACAGTATGCAGTGTTCCTCGGGGCTTA
>LKNJ01001907.1:37011-114373 GCA_002120245.1 Maccullochella peelii
CTTGAGGTCCTGGCTGATGATGGTGCCCAGGAAACGGAAGGACTCCACAGTGCTGACTGGAGAGTCACTCAGGGTGATGGGGGTGGGTGGGGCTGCGTTCTTCCTAAAGTCCACTACCAACTCCACTGTCTTTAGAGCATTGAGCTCCAGGTTGTTCTGACTGCAAAAAGTCAGCAGATGGTCAATCTCCCACCTGTAGGCAGACTCATCCCCACCAGAGATGACCTCAATGAGGGTGGTGTCATCCGCAAACTTCAGGAGCTTGACGGATTGATGACTGGAGGTGCAGCTGTTAGTATACAGGGAGAAGAGTAGGGGGGAAAGGACGCAGCCTTGAGGGGAACCGATGCTGATGGTCCGGGAGTCAGAAACATGCTTCCCCAGCTTCACATGCTGCTTCCTGTACGTCAGGAAGTCTGTGATCTACCTGCAGGTGGAGTCAGGCACGTTCAGCTGGGAGAGCTTGTCCTGCAGCAGAGCCGGGATGATGGTGTTGAAGGCGGAGCTAAAATCCACAAACAGGATCCTGGCATAGGTTCCTGAGGAGTCTAGGTACTGGAGGATGAAGTGTAGGGCGATGTTTACTGCATCGTCCACAGACCTGTTGGATCTGTAGGCGAACTGCAGTGGGTCCAGGAGAGGGTCGGTGATGTCCTTCAGGTGGGACAGCACAAGGCGCTCAAATGACTTCATTACCACAGAGGTCAGGGCGACGGGTCTGTAGTCATTAAGTCCTGTGGTCCTTGGCTTTTTGGGGACGGGGATGATGGTGGAGGTTTTGAAGCAGGCTGGCACACGGCATGTCTCCAGTGAGGTGTTGAAGATGTCTGTGAACACCGGAGACAGCTGATCAGCACAGTGCTTCAGGGTGGAGGGAGAGACAGAGTCTGGTCCGGCTGCTTTGCGGGGGTTCTGCCTCTTGAACAGTCTGTTAACATCTCTCATCCAAGTTTCTCAGAGTACAGTCGTTTAGCTTCTCTCACCGCCTTGCTAAACCTGTACTTCGACTCTTTAAACCTGGCCCTGTCTCAACTCCTGAACGCTTCTTCCTTCTCCAACCTTAGCTGTCTGAGTTTAGCTGTGAACCAGGGTTTGTCATTGTTGTAACTCACCCTGGTGCGTGATGGTACACAGCAGTCCTCACAGAAGCTGATGTATGATGTCACAGCCTCTGTGAACTCATCCAGACTGTTGGAGACACAAACAGGTAAACACACCTGCTCAGAGAGCAGCTGATTCTGCACACTGGATGTAAATGTGCAGTAGCTGCCGCTGTTTTCTGCTAACAGCCAGGAAGAAAGAAAACAAGAAATTCCCTCTATTGGAGCTGCATGTTAAAACAGGTCTGATCAATAAGAACAGACACACTGATTTATGTTTAATCACACACACACACACACACACACACACAGAAATAAAGAGAAGAAAAGCGAGACAAGGATGAGATGATAGAAAGAAGTGAGAAAAAAGAAGAGATGAGTGTCTGTGAAACAGAGAGCAGAAGAAGAAGGGATCACAGGCCTGTCAGCTGCTCTCCTCTGACTCTGTCGCTCTCCCAACAACTGATCAATCAACTTTGCTTTTAATCTCCCCCAATGACTCATAATCAAATTAACTGCCTTGCTGCCGCGCTCAGTGAAACGGCCAGACACTGCACAGCAATCTGTGTACAGGCAGCAAAGCAATTTATCTCTCTCACTCTCTCTCTCTCTCTCTCTCTCTCTCTGTCCTACCTCCTCACATGTCTGCCTGTTTCCATGCCAGCTACACTTTAACTTTCTGGTTTAGACAGCTCATTTGGTGCATAGTTAAGTAAAAGTATCATCACACCGGCTGGCGCCGGCTTTTAAATGTCAGCGGCGGCGCCAGCTGAGGCAGGAAGAACCTGCATGCTGCAGCCAATAAGCTCAATCACTCAGAGTTAAAACAACAAACCCTGAACTCAAACTTTCTTTGGTGAAGGCACTTCACTTCTAAAGGTTGGTAAAAGTGTGGCAAAGGTACTGAAACCACAAAAATGTTTGCTAAAGTCTCTACAAAGGATGTCTAAACAAGACTAAGTCTAGAGCCAGGCTAGCAGCTGCTTGAGGGAAATGCTAACGTCATGCTAACATGCACACAATGACAATGCTAACAGGCTGATGTTTAGAAAAGTATAATCTTTACTATGTTCACCATCTTAGTTTAGCATGTTAGCATGCTAACATTTTCTAATTAGCACTAAACAGAAAGTAGAGCTGAGGCTGATGGGAATGTCATTAGTTTGGCATGTATTTGGCCATAAACCAAAAGTATTGGACAAATTGAAATGTTGAGCAGATGATGGTGCTAAAATAAAAGTTAGGGATTCCTAAAGTTATTACAATTCATCCTGAAGAAGACATTTGACTGAAAACCAAAAATGCCAACCTCATGGTGGCCTAGAGGAAAAGTCAGGGGATCACCAAAGTCATTAGGATTCATCTTCTGGGGACCTTGAATGTCTACGCAAAATTTCTTATCAATCCATCCAGCAATTGTTGAGATATTTCAGTCTGGACCAAAGTGATGGACCAACTGACAGACTGACATCGTCATCCCTCAAAACCACGACACTAACGTGGCTAACAATAAAATGTCCAGCTTGAGCTAAGGAAGTTTTGTTTTCATCCCTAGTTGATCTGTTTGTCAGCAGGATGTCTTATGATTCATTTTCCATCAAATTTAGTGCACAGATCGGCCTTGGATTAACAAACCAAAGGTCAGATTTTGATGGTGATTATGGATGACGACCAGAACATCTTTGATTTTCAGTTTCAATCCATCTTTTAGCCAAAACTATGAAACTAACCGAGATAAAGACTTGACTCTACTTTGTAAAAGATGATGTCAATTTAACTCAAAATGGAATTAATGTAAAAAGGCGGCTGTGAGTGTAACAGCAAGCAGAGAATTGTTTGAACTCTGTCTCATTTGATTATTCAGTCGAGAGCTACTTAAACAACTCTACCAACTGAAATTTGATTTGACTCCATAAATCTGGAGGTTTAAACATTTTCTCTCCGTCTTTGCCAGAGACAGAAAAGCTCTCTGTGCCATTTGTGATGAGAAAGACTTCACTCCAAACCACATTAAACAACAGAATGTCAAAAAGCATAATATACAGAGGGGATAAAACCCCTCTGTATATTATTGTGTTCAAACACAATCAAAAGTAGACAAATGGAGACAGAACGCTTGTTTGTATGAATTAATGTTAATGCTAATTAATGTTTGTCTTCTTTTATGCTTATAAATGATGACAGAACATGTTATTTTCCAGAATCAGCTTGATCATGGTTTCACACACGTGGATGCATCCCAATACAACCTCCTGTCTACAGGGTAATTAAAGTTGCTGAGTGTTTCCCATTAACTTCCACACCTGAGTGGACTTTTTCCCATGCCGCTGATTTCTCTTCACTTTTGTAATCTTGAAGTCTCAGTCTGGAGTCCTGATGTCAAGGCTGAAAAGCTAAATCATGTGTGCATCATTGCCCCCTCCACCCTGCTATCTCATCATACCTACTACTTATTAGATTAACAACCTCACAACTAGGCTAATACAGGACAGAGAAAGCACTTAGTGCTGCAAAAATGTCTGTCAGACCCGACTTAATGTTTTAGAAAAAAGGTTAATTCACTCTCAGTAATGTGAAAGTGGGTGGAAGCCTAAATTCTCCAAAGTGGGGAAGAGCAGTGATTTGAAGCCAAGACAGAGCTTTATTGATTGAGTAACTGCAGTCAGATCCAAAGGTATTTGGACAGTAACCCAGTTTTTATGCCTCCACTCTGCATCCTGTCTTCTTTGTAGGTTAAATCTTACTTTGAATAGTAAACCTGCAGACTTTCAGCTGTACAGTCAAACTTTTTGGGTAAGGGGAGGCCGGCCCCTTTGTGCTGTTAAGTTTGTATTTGGAAAGGAAATATACATATATATAAATTAATTTCAATTTCAGTTCGACTTTCATTTCAGTGTATTTTCATCCATATGAGATGAGCAGCTGAAAACCTGCAACATGTTTTGGAAAATTAGAACAGGTTAAAGGAAAAGTTTGACATTTTGGTAAATACACTTATTCGCTTTCTTGCTGAGAGCTAGATGAGAAGATCGATACCACTCTCATGTCCGTACAGTAAATATGTAGCTGGAGCCAGCAGCCGGTTAGCTAACTGTAGCTTAGCATAAAGAGTGGAAACAGCTAGCCGGACCAGCGCCTCTCAAGCTCACTAATTAAGCCACTAATGGCTGGTAACTGCTTCCAGAACGAATTAAACAAACAAGATATAACATGTTAATTAGTGAGCTTTTTCTTTACCTTTGGATGGAGCCAGGCTAGCTGTTTCCCTCTGTTTCCACTCTTGATTCATCTAATTCATCAAGAAAGCAAATAAGCGAACTGTTGCTTTAAGATAACAGTCAATAAAACAACCCGTTTTATAAGTTGCCAAGGCTGTTTAATGCCTGATCACTTCTAGGAGTCTCAATCTCATAAATATGATTCATCTTGTGACACTTTCTTTTACGATTCTCTCTCCAGCTTGCTGTGTTTTGAGGCATCTCCAGGAAAAGTGAGCTGTAGCTACATTTGGCAGCAAGCTGCTGTGACCACAGGCATTCTCCATAAAATGGGGCAATCCATTACATGCTCTATTCTGGAAACATTAGCCGTGATACAATAAGGTGCAAGCCACCGCTCGATCTTAGGAAAGACCATTTGGATAATGGCAGAGGGCCTTACAGTGGTTGCAGTGGACTCACAGAGCCACATGTCTCCGGTGTTCATGATCTAAGTGCTCTCAGTTTTCTTAATGTAATAACACTTTTCTTCCGAGGAGTTCAGCGGGGACACGAGGGGTGGGGGGGGGGGGNTGTGTGTGTGTGTGTGTGTGTGTGTGTGTGTGTGTGTGTGTGTGTGTGTAGAAGCAAGGGAAGCCCATGGCAGAGAGAGAGAAGGAGGTGTTAGACGAATGGCTGAGATGATTGCGAGTGCTGGTGGAGGAATTGAATTCTGAGCAGGTCGTATTTCAGCCCAGCGAGGAGGAGGCGAGAGTCCGAGTGACACACACACACACACAGCCAAGCTACTTCACACAGACCTTCAGCATCATTAGAAAGCTGCGGGGAACACATTCGAAGAGCCGGGGAGATCAGAGTGTGAGATCTTGTTAACAAGATTGAATTTTTTTCCCCCAGCATCTAAAGCGGAAAGAGTCAGGTGTTTTTTTCAAGTGAACATTTGTCTTTTTTTTTGGATCCTGAATGTGCTTCATTGTTTTGAAATCACAGCTTTGAGAGGCAGAAAGTCTACTCCTACACATCTTTTAACTGTTAATTGATGCAAAAAGCGTTCCAGGTAATCACAACTTTTATTTTTTTAAGGTGGAACACAGACAGGAAGCCAAGAGGTAAAAAAAAGAATCAGTATGTGTGGCTTCAGGGGGAAACATGACGTTTATGAAGCCAAGAAAGTGTTAGAGGGACAGTCAGTCAACTTTAGTTACAGTAAATAGGACCACAGCTAGCTCCAAACATCCACACAAATCTAAAACCTCTGAAAGCCTCAAAGACAGAATGGGAAGGAGCATTTAGCCAACCAAACACACCAGCCAGTCGAAATTCTGTTATTTACAGGCATCATTAATCTGAATCACTATAGGATTAACATGAGTCAAAAGCAACATTCAAAACCCATGTAGCATCTTTATCCTCTCAGTGAGACACTGATTCCCAGCATTTTTGGATTGTGACCCTTTAAAGCAAAGCACCGTCTACTCCCTGTCACAGGCTGCAGAATGTCTGAGTTGCAAGCAATTTAACCAAAGAATGGTGCTATCTTTTCAGATTGTTTCATTTGAATAGTTTTCAGAGGCCTGAAGTGGTAAAATCCAACATTTCATGATAAAAAAGCAAAATTTAGGGGCGCCCTGGTGGTCTAGAGGGTTAAAGCACCACCAATGAACTGCAACCACCCCCAGTTTGACAAAGGAAGGGATCTTTGTTGCATGTCATCACCTGTCATCTCTACCGTTGACTGCGTAATAAAGGCATAAATTGCCCCCCAAAAGCAAACATATATTGAAATACATATAGAAATATGTTGTTTTGCTTCTCCCAGAACCCCTGATTTAGAAGACCAAGTGGCCCACAAGCAAACACACTGTTTGTTACCGATTTGGCAGTCTGACAGATCGAACTTTGTCAAAAGTGACGAAAGATGGCGCTGAATAGATTCTCAATCTTCATTTTTTTCTCTCTGATCACATATTCAACAATTTAACTTTGTTAATTGTGCACTGCATTTGATTTAGGCAAAGTTCTTACACATCTGTTTGTGTTAGGATCAAATTAAACACTGAAGGATTTTTAGCAAACTGTATTATTATTCAGCAAAATTAAGTATCGGGAAAGAAATGTTGGTATTGGTACCAAAACCCGGGAATTGAAATTGATGCATACAGTCAATTTTATTAATTTAGCCCAAAATCACAAATTAGCCTCCAAAGGCTTCACACTCTCACACTCTGCACAGAATACTACACTCAGACTTACAATGGGTTTCCTCAGTATTCAAGACACAAAGATGAATAGCAGCCCCAAAAAGCTGAGTAAACTCTATTCTGCAAACGACAGACTGGCTGAATCTGACTTCCGTCTTCACTTTACACCACATCCCTAAAGCTGCTCATCAAACCTGCACTAAGTTTTTTTAAGGTCACAGTTTTCAGCTGGAGTTCAGCAGAGTGGTGGTGCTGAACTGGCAGCTCCCGCTGCTCGGGGTGCCATTTGTTATTCCCCCCTTTAACCCCTACAGCCACTGAAGGCATCACTTCACTATCACAGCCAATAACCTGCTTCTTGTTCAGGTCGACTTGCAATGCGAATCAATATTTGGGTCGACTGAGAGAAAAGAGCGGAGGAAATGCCGTGGCAGAAAAGCCTGCCATCCCGTCTGCTGAGATGCATTCACAAGCGCAGCTAATGCCTCACACGCTTTAAATTAATCCCCCCACTGTCAACAATAAAGCAGAGGAAAAAAGACGCATGCAAGTCCCAAGTCTCGCCATGATGCATGTTGCGTGTTGTGCACAGAGGAGTGCAGGAGCGCAGCGGCTTGTGGCCAAATGGCCTGAGTGAGCACGCATTTCTTACCCGGAGTTTTCTTTTGGTGCAGTAGGGAAGAAGGAGGAAGAGGAGGAAGAGGAGGAGGGGGGTAGACCAACTCCACCGCTCTCCCTTCTTCAGGCGCCTCTCTCCATTCAATGACACCGGTGCCGGATCTATGTATCCCGGGGGTGAAGGAGGGGAGGGAAACGGACGGCGTTCACACTTGTCCCGTTTCAGCGCATCCAAAAGCTTTCAGACGCGGCCAGCTGGAGGAGCAAGAGGAGCAGGGGGATGAAGAAGAAGAAGAGGAGGAGGAGGAGGAGGAGGATTTATCTTCCACTCGGAGGTGTCCGTCTGTTTGTGCTGATGCTCACTGGAGTCTGGAAAGCTGCTGCCAGAGGCATTTCTGTGTGATCCGCAGCTCAGCACCGACCCACCGACTGCAGAAAGTCCCACCCCTGCAGCGAAACTTCCACCGCCGGGCCGCTCAATAACACGACCACCGCCTCCTCCTTCAAGGCTCCACAGCAGCAACAGCAGCAGCACTGAAGAGGACCTGCACACACACACACACACACACACACACACACACAACCTGGTGTTATGCAACGGGTGCACGGGGGTGGGGAGGGGTGAGACTGGGATGGGAGGAGTGTGAGTCAGGGACACCCAAACTTTTCACGTGTTCCTCATCATCTCTCCTCAACTGACGCCCACAAAAAAAAAAACCTGTCCCCCAAACTGGCAAATTCTCTGCCAAGAACAAACCTCCCCCTCCTCCCTTCTTCATCATCATCATTTTCAGCTATTAGGGATGATTCAGTGTGAAATTACATAACTGTCTGTACTGGAGGTGGGCAGGGCGCAGCGATGACACCTCTGATAGCAAAACACTCATCTTTATTCATCCTCTCATCGTGGCAATTCCCAGGGAATCAAATTAAAGATAAATCAAACCACCCCTCCTCACCCTGCTGCCATGCAGTGCAAAGTCAAAACTTAAAGGGTTAAGTTAAAGTTTAATGTGCCACTTTTTATAAGGCACACTTTACAAATTGTAACTATCCATTAGTGTTAATAAATAATGCATTATTGCTTTACAGATCAGTACAGTCAAAGCAAGTTATGTTTTTTCTTATTCATTATTACCAATCTTTAATCCATTCATAAATGCTTTCCTATCCATTCATAAAGCCATTATTTATACCTTATAATCCCTATTGGAAAGTGGAACCAATTTGCAAATCCCTTGATCTTACTTGAGTTGTTCATGAGACTCTTTTACATTAACATTAACATCTAACATTTCAGGTCATATTTCTGTTTTTATTTTTTCTGGAACTTTATGAAGCTGCTCGGCAAAATGCAGTATTGCAGATCAAATGTTTGATAGCTGAATGATGAAGATGACGTTTTTGTTACACGGCTGAATGGTGAGCAGTTGAACATGTAACTAGGAATGTCTCCGCTTTTCTGTCATTCTCAACCTGCTGTTATTATTCTGTCTATCACAGACGACAAACATTTACTGCATCTCTGCCAGTCTGCAACTTTAACAAAAAAATGTTTAGGATAATTTAGTTTAGGCTTTTTTCTGCAGGTTTTATGATTTCAGCAAACCATGAGCTGTATGGAAAAGTATGGTGTGTTGGACAGACACACAATGACAACCTTATAAACATGCAGCTACTTTAACATAAAACTTCTCTTTTACACACAACTAAGAGCATGTCCTTCTGGATGCCTCCTTTTGATACTCACATCTTTGCCAATATGTACACAATTTTTTTTTCTGACTTGTATTCTTACTGATATTTTAGTGAAGTTGAATTTTGATGAAGGCTTTCCTTTCCTTTCCTTTCCAGGGAAAATGTCATTAAGGTACTTTTAATTGAACTTACATAACAGATATTAATACTTCTTTCACTATTGCCTGCTGAGGATCCTGCAGTGACCCCTGGAAGTCCCCTGACCCCCAGTTTGACCTGTTTTGACCTCATCCAACTAGATTATTGATTAAGTGATGACTCACAAGACAGGTAATAAACCTACTGGAGCATGAAAGCGTGAAATAGACGCTAAATCTGGAAGGAATTACCATAAGAATAATGTAATAGAGCATCCTGATAATCCAAATGCAGTTTTCTGTTAGGCTACTGTTAGCCTAGACAGCTGAGTAAGACATATTATGTTAGATAAGTGTATAATCTTAGTCTAGACAGGATCAGCTCATCGTTATGGTTCAAGCTAAATTAGTTTCATCAATAGCAAATCCTTATGAGGCACTGTAAATGCTTGTACACATTTTTGGCTCTCATGTTTGTCCTGCAAAATTCATACAGCTTGTTTTCCCAGCTTCCAGCTGCACTGAACTGAATGTGGCCTAAATCAAAGTCAAAGTAAACACTGTAACAGTCAGTTTATTAGAATGGTGCATTCTGGCTTTTCTTTGCCTTTTGAGTGTCTCCATCTGGTGGTGGAGCTACTGCAGTGATGTTGGCACAGAAATACTTCATGTTCCAATGAAAGTAAGGTACAAAACACCTACTTCACTCAGTCTGTGTATGACTCGTATGTTTCATAGTGTTTCAGCTCGTCCAAACAACGTTTTAACCACTCAACAAGAAATAAGGTGCTTTAATTAAAGGTGAAAGAACATTAAAGTGATTTAATCAAGTCAAAGTTGTTTTAAAAAAAATCATACTTATCTTCATAATGACCATTAGAAAAGGTACACATCCTAATTTTGTTAAGATGCTCATTATGTGTCTCCAAATTTCACTGATCAGTAGTGAGCTGGGAAGAAATGTAATGCTTTGGGGTTGCTGTTGGGCACTGTAACTAAGTCAGAGAATGTATCTTTAAATCTTAAATCTTTAAATCTAATATTCTGAAAGACATCCATTGATCGTTGCAGACAGACACATTAGACTTTAACATTAGAGATTTCATTAATAACTAAATAACACTCTTGACTCTGACAGCAGTCTGGGAATCTCTTTATCTTTAAGATACATGGGCTTCTCTGAGATACGCCAGCAAAGAATGATAGGACATGAAAGTTCTTCAAATTTACCAAAGAAAAAAAAAAAGGACAAAAGATCCAATTCAAACACTCAGATTGCAGGGTTCTCTTGAGTTTAAAGAATTCACAGGGATTTGGCTGATGTTCCAAAAACCCCAGAGAAGATTAATATGTTTCCAGTTTTAGTATGGTCACTGTAAATAATTTAAAGGCTCATTATCAGCTCGAGCCTTGAGGATGGTTCTTATTTTGCTGAAATCAGTGATGCTGTAGCATCGGCCCTAATCCAAAGGGACTGGAAACAAAGGCATTCACTGCACAAACTATTCTTAATCCTAAAAATGTAACTAAAGTACATAATAAAATACTTGAGTGGCAGAGAAATAGACTTAAAAAATGACTAAAAATGCCATAAAATCAGTCTTAATCTTAACCTACTCAAGTACAGCAACACTATTTGAAACTTTATCATCACTGACTGAGCTCCTTCCTTCTACAATATGTCCAGCTACTATAAATTCTGGTTATTCTCTGCTGGAGGGTAAAATCAACAGCAATAACACAATGGCACAAAGTGTATATATAAAAACATATATTTATTGTTCTGTTACTGTTGGTTAACTTGATCAACAATAAATGGCGGCAGGCCAGGAGACATACTGTACACATATTAATAGTTAGAGAACTTCTGTTTTTCTGTTCAGTGGCAATTAGCAATGCAAAGAGAAACAAACAAAGAGAGAAAAGAGGAAATGAACAATATTCGCTGTAAGCCATAGAGTTGATGAATGTTGGGTTTTAATGGTGCATTCAAAAGTCATCCTTCAGCCTCTTTTCAAAGTGGTTCATCTCCTTACAAGAGGGGTAAAAATACTGTACATTGTTCTGTATTTCAATGCGCCTCATCATGTGGCTTGAAGAATAAGAACTTTTTCATGTATCCTTTTTTTAGGACAGTGATAACTACTCACCTTTTTCTTCCCCCAAAATGAGCAAGATTGAAGAAAATCAAGTAAAGCTTTAAAAGTGAATAAATGGTATTTAGACTCTCTACAGACAGAAATAGAGGTGCTCCGTACTCGACAAAATAGTGTGTGGATTAAAATAGATAAAGGTTATATATATTTATACTATATATACTATATAAAGGCTTAAATCTCTAGACACAAGGACAGCCACCAGTGCCGTCCGCACACATTCCTTAGTACACAAACCCTTAAACGCAGCAACAAACTCACACCTGCTTTGTCTCATTTTCGCTCCATGGACCATTAAGTCTTGTACTGTACATCTGCAGTAAAACGATCACAGGATCCTGAGCCCAAAAGTACATTTATCCCCCCCCCTCCAGCGACGAGCTGAACGGCTGCAGTTTTCTGATATGAAAAGACAAACTTAACCCGAGCAAATAAAGCAAGTAAACTTTTGGATGCAAAGCCTTTTTGTAGCGTCAGTTTGAAAACATTGTCCTTCCGGATGCATATCAAGAAAGCATTCTGCACAAAGATACACCAAGTACAGTTTAGTTCTGAGTTAAAGATGCTTTCCAGGGTATTTGATCTTCATAACCACAAATCAACCCATGTGCATAAAACTCAAAATATTACAGTTTCTTATTGTTTCTATGGGGAAGATGAGGCTTGTGTACATGTATTTTTTCCATTGAATCCAGGCTGGAAGGTATTGATCAATATCACAGAGCTCATTTAATTAAAGCAGAATGAATCTGTGGAGTGACAAGCAGTGAGATCAATGCAGGATCTGCCGTCCCATTGGCCGGATAACAACAAAGAGGACGGGAAACAAGGAAGGAGGAATGGAAGCAAGTCTCAGTGGTTGAGCAGTTAGTTTCTCTTCTTCTTCTGTGGTTGATTCTTACACAAAGAGTTTATATGGGAAACAAAGTGGTTCAGCTGGAAGATGAGTGTGTTTTCGGAAGCGGTTCCATGAGACCAGTTCCAAATGTCTGTCTTCAGTCCAGGCAAACTTTTTTACATTCCACACGCTGCAAAACAAATCAAATCCAGTTCCTCGCATTCATAGGAACTTCTCTCAGTCTCTCCTGCATCATCATGTCCTCAGCCTCCATCGAGGAGCGTCGACGTTCAGACTGAATGTGCAAATGTCCGTAACGCAGGGCCGTTCGAAAACAACTTGACAAAAACAACACAATAGACAAAGAATAACTTTTTGCAGTCCCTGAAACATCCCTGTCTCCCATCCACTGTAAGAAGTTCTTTACACAGAGCTTAACTTTGTTTCTTAAACTGCAGGATTGAGCTGAAGTGAATCAGTTTATGTGCCACAAAACTAATGGAAAGGAGGGTTAGTAAAAGACTGCATAATGTCCTAAAAATGTTCATACGCTGTTACCTCCAAAGGAACTAATAAACAAAGATATTAATTGCACATACTTCGACAAGAAACCAAACGAACAGCTGGGGCAGTTCTGTCCCATTTTAACTTCAAAGCGTCTAAAACGGCAAAGCCAAAATTAGCTCAGTGTTCTTCACCTACCTCGTTCAAAGCCCCGTGCAGAAGTGTAAAACACTGAGGATTTGAGGGTGTAACTTTTGTTAAATTCAACTCTAGACTGGCTTCAGATTTTTTTTTCCAAACCATAAAGAGTGACATTTCACTGATTTGAGTCTCAGCTGTGGAAACATTGGGACTAACCAATAATAAATCTAATTACTGTAATCATGTCTGACTGCATTTTGTAATAAACTGAAATAAACATCTCTGGTAAAAACTTGTAAAAGTATATGTAAACTCTCTAAATGGACAATTTGTGGCAGATCTTTGGCTTCAGTGTTAAAACATCTTCCACTTTTACATCAGTCTTGATCTAAAAAAAAAACCCAACTCACTCTGATTAGATTTGATTTTGAAGAGGACAAATCCATCAATGGTTCGGAGGTTCGTTGTGACCTTTTTTTCCCCCTTCATTTTAAATGGCCTCCCTTTATTTCTCCTGAAGAATTAATTGTTGCTTAAAATACAAAACTATGTACTAATGAGTTAAATAATTGTTGTTAAATTTCCATTTCTGATGCTTTCTTGAGTTTGCTCAAGGGAATCTAACTCTGGTGTATCTTTAGATGTCTGATGAATGAAACTTTTCTATAAAATACTAATGTGTAACACTGTAAAATCTCAAATTTATTCCATTTGACAGTGCCTCAAATATATTCTGGAGACAGCTGCCATGCAGACTATATCTAATATACAGCTATCACAACTCTGTAGTCTTGCAGAACCTGGCTGAAAAAACATACAAATCTAGAAATCGCTCACACATTGGGTAAATCTGGTGGAGTGTTATAACACCAGTGAGTGAGAAGATAACGGATGAACTAGACTTTAAAGAGACGTCTGTCAAGTCACTCCCGCTGTTGTTAATGGGTGCTAAGAATAACTGCGGTCATGAAGCCTCTCGCTCTATGGATCGATTTGTCCAGGAAGAGAAAACAGATATTGCACAACCAGCTGTATAGTTTTAGGTGAGCACTGTGGCTGCTGCAACAACAAAGCTGACTATTAGCTCACATCACACATTAGCGTCAGCAGAGGGACCGTGCTGGGGAAGTTGGATCTGTTGCCATAGTAACAGTTAGGTAGAGGAACTCAGAGTGGCTGTGACTGAGTCAGGTGGAGGTTGTGTGCTAGATGTGTTTGAGTTTGGTTTTGTGCTGCATGTGCCAGCTGGCTCTGGCTCTGGTTCTGGGACTGAGGATGTGGCTGTGGCTGCTGCAGGATGTGGACCACTCGGCTCAGGGTGTCTGTGGTGGCAAACGCCAGATATTGGCAGCACAGCCAGTCCTCCAGGCTCACGCCGCAAGCCGTGTCCAGCGAACGCTCCGCAAACTTGATCATCATCAGTGTCCGCTTCAGGTCCAGCCAGTTCTGGAGGGTGGCCTCGCGCTGACTGGAAGTGGCCCCTGACATGGGGCCTGTGCTGCTGCAGCCCAGCGCCTGGAACAAGTCCTCCCGAGGGCCCCAGAGTAGGCACTGCAGGCAGGCCCGGGCCTCGGACATGCGGATCCTTTCTGAGGGGTTGACGGTGAGCAGTAACCTGGCCAGCTGCTGCAGACCCTGTGAATAGAGCGATCTGACAGGCAGTGGCGGCAGGTCTGCCCAGGTGTACTCCCGCTCCTTCAGCTCCGGCGTCTCCTCGAAGGGATTGGGCCGGTGCAGCATCTCATAGATCAGAATCCCGGTCTGGAACTCGTCACACTTGCGGTACTGAGTCGCTGTGACAATTTCGGGTGCCAGCCGTGACTGGTCGCGCAGCGTACCAGGGTCGGCGGCCATGAGAGTGCTCTTCTGTTTGGCTTGGGAGAAGTTACTGATGATGAGGCGGGCGGGGCAGGTGGCGTTGGCAGCGGCAGCAGCAGCACTGGCAGAGGTTGCACCAGAACCGCTGTTGCTACTGTTGCTGTTGTTGTTGGGCTCAAGAATGTCCAGATTCCAAGGGTTGCCAGGTTGGCAGTGGACCAGCAGCAGGTTTTCCAGTCGCAGGTCACAGTGGGTCACATGATAAGGTTTCATGTGCTCCAGACCGGAGCACAGCTGCAGCAGCAGGAGACAGACCTGACGCTCGTACAGCTCCGGGTTATGAGTGTGCCGCCCCACGCCTTCTCGGACAAAGTCAGCCACCGTCTGGAAGGGCACCTCACGTGTGATGACCACCACCCGGCTCTTCAAGCATCCAGAAGTGTTCATGTGACCTGCTGTTGGGGTTTCATCTAATTTACCATTTGGAGTTTTGGAGTCCATCGTCTTGGTTTCAGTCATCTCTTTCTCTTTCTCCTTCAGCCCGTTTCCATCTTCCTCCTCATCTTCTTCCTCTTCCCAGGGCAGCAGCCGGGTGGGGACATCAGCCAGGAAGTGTCCACAGTCTTGCTGGATGTTGAAGTTCACGGCCAGGCTCTGTCTCACTGCAAGGCTGTGGAAAAACTGCTGCTGGGTCTCCTTCACTTTGCTCCGACAGATCTGGAGAAAGTAAAGAAAGAAAATGTTAACGGTTATGTTAACTTTATGTACAGTTTGCTTTTGAGCTGAGAAACCTCGTATGATGAAGCTATTTCGCGAATTAACAACTTGTCAAATTACCAATATTACTATAAAAGATAAATCTGGCGATATTCTATATTTTTCTTATTGTCAACAAACCCCATGAAAAGACAATAAATTAATCCTACTAACAAGTATTGTCTGTGTATCCAAAGCCTGGTAGATCATATTCCTCTGTGCTCTCTGCCGAAAATCTAAGCGCTACAAATGTGTATTAATCCACAGCACAAAATAGTCCCCAACACATGCACTATTTACTCTTGTCTGAGTAATGTTTGCTAAAAGCTACAATGCCCAGCTGCTTTAGGGAAATATTTCCCCTTTGTAAAAATTAAACTATATATTTGAGACCTGTTTTAAAGATTTACGTCTTCAGTAGGGATTAATGGATTTGGGGCTGAGAGCCAGAGACAGGCTAGGTAAATCTGAGAGTACCTAATCCCCTAATCCAACATCTGAAAGGTGTGAGAGGAGGGTGTTTCGACCACCCGACGAGCACTTCTGATGGAGTGAACTGGCCCCTTCACACATTATTTGTTTGGGTCTTTTCATGGGATTTGTTGACAATAAAAAAATACAGAATAACACCAGCCTTATCCTTTAACATTACTGAAATGTCATTAACTTTTAAATGATGAAAGCTGATGTTTAAATGTTTCTCTGCCAACGTCTGTAATTCCTATACCTGTAGGTCTTCCATTGTTTGATATTGGGAGAATGCTATTAATTTTATTGAAATAAAATAAACTCCAGACCAGCAACAGAAATTGCCTCTTGACTACTATGGCAAACTTTTAAACAAACAGCAACCTTCTGCAACATCAGGAACAAAACACATAATTTTATCAGAGAATGCACAGGAGAACTCTAAGATCAAAGATGTTTTCTGTTTCAAAACTATCTGTCCCGCTCTGTTTCTCTAGAACATTGCAGCTCATGGCGTTAATGATATATAGGGAGCTGAGAGAGAAGCAGTGAGAGCGTGTTTCTGTCTCAGAAAGCACAGCGACAGCCTCTGCAGCTCTCTGTCTTTCTACACTTTGATCACAGCACAGAGAAGAGAAGCCAAGGATAGGATCAGTCCCTGCAGATGTCACAACATTCACTAAAATACCAACAAAGGGAAATAAGTCACGACGTATTACTGAGGTATTTTTGTTTGAACAACGGCTTAACTTTTTTTTTCATATTAATGATGTGAGTTTATTAGTTATTATCTTACAGAGATTAAGATGTGTACAAATTACAGTCTATTATACTATAATATTTACTTACCAAAATGCAACAAGGTCCTAGACCAAAATACATTTTGTCCAAAACTAATTTACAAGCTTTTATACAATTGACTTACATTTTTTTCCCTGCAAACCCCCACATTAGATGCAATATGGAGTCAAGGACACTTGTACATGTGGAGCCAGGAATCAAACCACGAACCCTATGATTACTGCCTGACCCACTTGACATAAATCATGACATCGCATATGAATGAAAAATTACATAAAATTGAAACCAAACTGTTAAGTAATGAACTGCTTTCCACTGTTATGTATTATATCAGCCAAAGCTGTTCACAGGTGTAAAACAAAGGTCAGTTTGTTGGTTTTTTTTAAATTACAGCTCGCTTGGAACTCTTAATTTGGACAACCTATTTTTGTAAAACATACATGAATCATTTTTTTCTCATGATAGGATTCACCTGTCTTTGAGTATCATGAAAAACGCTGCAATAAAATTGTGTCAGTGTGTTCTTTTATTACTGCTACAACCTCAATCATTTCACTTTATTACTTCTATTAAGGGTGACTTTAACCTTGGTGGTCTTTGGCATAATTTATGTGCAGTTTATTAGATTGTGATGTAGGATGAAGAAGTCTGCACCAGTTCATTCCAGTCAAATATACAGTGTAACTCTTTAGGAATGTGCATGTTCAGCTGGATGTTTGTTTAGACATGTTGGCTCTGAGACTCCAGCTGCCTACTGATCATTCTTTGAGGATATATTTGAGTTTTCACTATTCAGATGACATATTTTTATATATCAGCAGTATTGCTGGTTGTAACACAAAGCTCCAGGTTAACAGGCAATCAATTTCATTTACCGCTTCCTCTTGTTTCCTTAATGCTGACATTTCAGAGATACTTTAAAGCTTTAAAGCACACCGACTCACTCCCTGAATTCCTCTGAGAGTCAAGAATTCACACAGACATCCTAAAGGTGGATTACAAATAATTAGCACCGCATTAAAAATATCACAGCTTGTAAAATCTCATTTGCAGGAGGATCAACTACACTTACGGGGGTTAAGGAAGGCAGGAGGACAACTGGGCCACATTAAAATGGAGACTGGGGGAAAGTTTAATTGGGTCTGTTTGTGTTCTGCTGCTTCTGTTGCTCCTGGTTGCCTCATTTATAGATGAGCATCATAAAAAAAACAAGACTTTCTCTTGAGCCTGCTGCTAATATGGGGGCAAAGCTGTGCTGTGGAGCAGAGCACAGAGTTTCATATCCTGTGAATAATGCAACCTTCATCCATATCTGCTTTGACCCCCACCTCTCTCTCTCCTCCTTCTCACACACACATTCACACACTGTACCAAAAGCAGACAAAACTGCTACCCTCACCCAATTATATATTTAAAAAAAACAACAAACGCATGCACAAGGTTGTGCCCTAAAGGCTCAAAGTTTAAGTGCCAATATTTCAGCACAAACACCTTCCTCCACCTTGGCTAAGGAAGTAGGAGGAGATTCCACAAAAACAAAATGGAAGGGTTTAATAAATCTACTGCAAGGACAGCAACCACCAGACCCCAAATGTATCTAAAAGTCTACCTCTAAGCAGGGACTCAAAAAAACAACAAACTAATGCTGTAGCTGAAAACTTTAAATACTTTGATTGGTAAGTGGGACAAACTAGCTTAAGTTAGTATATATTTCAGGATCATACAAGACATTAAGACATTATGGGAACCAAATTAGGTTCTCTCAATACCAATTCAAGGAATAAAATCACACAACAGACAGGCTGTGACTCTGTCACATCTAGTGGTTTCACATGGAATCACTAGACTAGGGCTGAAACTAACATTTATTTTCGTTATTGATTCATCTGTTAATTATTTCCTTGATTAATGGTTGGTCTATGAAATGTCAGTCTGACATCTTTAAATGTCTTGCTTTGTCCAACCAACATTTTGAAACCAAAAGATATTCAGTTTACAATGTTAGAAAACTAAGAAAAGCAGCAAATCCTCACATTGGAGAAGCTGGAACAAGAGAATGTTTGACATTTTCTGCTTGAAAAATACCTGAAACGATTAATCGATCGTCAAAATTGTTGCTTCATCTACTAGTTAATTTTCGACTAAATTTTTAATCAACTTATTGTTGCAGCTGTACAGCACACCACTAAATGTAGTTCACCTGAATTAAAAATGTTAAACTGCTTGTTTTACATTGTCTAGACAAAATTCAAAGGTGTATCATGTTGTGTTTATGTTATATATGAATATAGTTCAACTTTGTAAATTTCAGTAAACTTTATGGACGTTACATCTGGAATTACATCTCTCAGGGCCCAGAGACAAAAGGCAACAAGTTTTAAGCTTAATATTCTCCTTCTGGTCATAGGCAGACAGCGTTATACTATGCATCAATTGTACATGCATCAATGTGAATGCAAACAATCTGATCTATAACCAGAACCAGATATCTCACCTTGATGGCGTAGTTGACCAGTGGGTCCTTGGCATAGGAGGCAGTGTAGTATACAGCGTCCCCCGCCTCACAGCAGGGTTTCCCAGTGGTCAGCCTGAAGTGGGACCAGCTGTCAGTGCCAAATCTCAAGTGATCCTTCTGACCAGCCATGAAGCGATCCTCGCACTTTGCTGCCAGCTTCCGCAGCGTGTCCGTGTGGAGACCCCGGATCCTTCCCACCACCTCATCCCAGCTGTCTAACCCCCTGTAAAGAGCAGGTCTCTGGGGTTTGGAGCCTCCTCCTCCAGCAGCAGCACCTCGACCTGTTGTCTGACCCCTTCCAGCCAAAGACTCTGTACTTGGGTAGGCCCTCCTCTCTCTGCCAGTGGTGGCACTGGGTGCAGCAGATGCAGGTTGGGGAACCAGGGAGGACACGCTGTTAGTCGGGCGGCCCTTGTTAGTAACCATGGCAGCTGATGGCCTCTCCAGGGAGTCGCCGCTCTCGTGGTCGTGGGCTCGATGAGGCTCGGAGCTGAGAGAGGAGCTCTGACTAGCTGTCTCCCAGGTGGAGTCCAAGTCGTAGATAGGGTTGGCCACACTCAGGTTGGTGCCCCCAGGTTTAGCCTCAGCCCGAGGTCTCAGGGCTCCCTGGACTGACTCTTTGCCTCCCAGGCTGGGTTCAGTACTGGAGCGAGGTACAGCCTTCTTAGGTAGTGGTGGTGGTGTGGCCTTATGGGCTGGGTGGTCAGCGAGGCTGTCCAGGTCTATGGAGGCCAAGGTGTCGTTGGATGCTTTGATGTTCCGTGGCTGTTTCAGTGGGATCATGTTGGCTCTGGATTGACCTGGAGGACAAGAAAGATAACAAAATGTGTATTGCATGAATAAGAATCAATTAAATTCAAAGTGCTTACACCACTGAACCATATAAAACTGGGTGGAGAGCATAATCCTATATACATGGCAGTTTCAAACATCAGGAAAAACAAAAAAAATAAATTCAATAACCAGAAAGTAAAATTACACAATAATATGATGTAATTACATTGCACACAACTGCATTTACGATTACCGACACAGGCAGTCTGCATTGGTGAAAAGTAACTTAGTAGTAACTACAAAGTACATTTAACTCAGCATTGTACACAAGTACACTTTGAGGTACTTGTACTTTAGTATTTCCATGTTATGCTACTTTACAGTTCTACTCCACTACATTTCAGAGGGAAATATTGTACTTTTTAGTCACTTCATTGCAGATTGAGATTTTCCATGATCTCGAAACATGATCATCTTATAAGTTATGTTGCATTGATATAGATCCAACAGTATGTGAAGTATGTAAAACTGTTTAAAAAAATGTCCACCTTGACCAACTACAACATTAAAATACTGCTTATATGCAATAAGGTAACAAAATATAATATGGATGTAATGTTATGTAATGTGCTATGAAATATTTTTTAAATTGTTGTATTGCTACTTTTACTTAAGTAGAGCATATGAATACGTATTCCACCCCTGGCAATCTGTGATCAGTTTATACCAAAGAAAACTGAAAGTTGGTCTAAAGTCTAAAGTTGCTGAGTTCACCTTTCTGAGGATTAGACACATGCTGTTTAGATGACAGTTTTGGATTTTACTTTCGAGTTCTGAGTCTTTGATTTATTTTCCTGTGGGCAGAAAATAATTCATTGTAAATGTAATGTTGGCCAAACCAGGCAAATATTTCAGGACTTAAAAGGTCCATTTTGTGACTTTAACTGAGACTGGTTCTAATGGTCTGAAAAAGGGGATCAGTAAAAGATAAAACCACATAAAAAACAAGTATCAAATGTGATTTACAGTTACCACTGAATGTGACTTTCACAAAAGTTAAATCAGAATTCTTAACATCTGAAAAGAATAGAAATGACACACAAATCAGCCTATACGCTTTCATCCCATGTATCTCTCACTGGCTTGATGCCTGTCATGAAGATGCCAGGCTGACACGAGGTTGTGTGCTACGGCACGTGAGGGAACTGGTGGCCCTGGGGAGAATTCAAGCCAGAGAGCAGGACAGCTGGGCACAAGTCGTCCCTCCAACCATCCAGCTGCTCGACTCAATCTGCAGTTCTGTTCTGCAGTGAGGCTTAAAGAGGCAGCATGGAGAGCACATTTATCAGTGGCTTGAAGTGACCTTCTTTTTCTGGGATGGTGTTGGGAGGGAATTGGAGGGTTGAGGGGTTGATTGGACTCCCTCGATGTTCTCTGGTTTGAGGATCACAGAGGCAGACGGGTCGGAGACACGTGTCTGATAAGATGAAAAGAACAAAGGAGTAATGCTGCTTGCATGATGGGGAGGATGGGGAACAGCCTGGTAGTTTTAACTGAGTGGGTGGACAAGGTCACAGACAACCCTACTGCACAGCTTTCAACTCACCAGGGAGCAACCCAATTTCCTGGAAGATCACGAAGAGAGGCTGCGGAGTGTTATAAGATGATGTCTTTCAAAGTCACATCTTTTGCCAAATTACTTTCCCCGTCCCTATGGTTAAGGAATCTGCTTGAACAAACCGTTTCTCTTTAATTCTTGTTAAACGGTATGAGTAACTCCTCATGTGTGTCACGCTGCCATCATCTTAAGAAAGCAGAAGAAGCCTTAAGAAAGAGCAGTCAGGAAGAAGTAAATGAGTCTTGGTAATCCTCCCTGGAACGGGTACTTAATGTGTTCCTCCACCAATCTGCAGTAATCCATCCAAGAAAATAACCGTCTCCCTCGTCCAGCCGTGGGGATCTTTTGCAGCAATGTGGCTGTTACTTAACTAAATTATGTAAGACTAACTCTGTCTGGGATTGTCATTTCAAAATCAAGAATACTTGTTATAGTTCTAATACACAGAAATAAATGTGATGACAAAACAACCTGCATGGAGGGATTTAAAAACCCCTTATGGCTTATATGAACATATCACCTTACAACAAACAACATAATGAAATTAGGGCTGCATCTAATTATCTTTTACAATATCGATTAATCTGCCAATTCTTTTTTTGATTAATCTATTCATAGTTTAGTCTATAAAATGTCAAAACACAGTGAAAAAAATGGCAATCACAATATTTTCAGAGCCTAAGTGAACGTCTTCAAATGTCTTCTTTTGTCCGATAAAAATAATCGCAGATTACTTTTATACAAAATAACAGTCTCATTTTTCGTTTAACATAACTGCTATAGGATCAGATTTAGACATTTAACCTGCAATCTTATCTGTGCCTAATTAAACAAACAGTGTAATAGATGACAGTATGACAGATGCATAAAAGGTCAAAGTAAAACCCCAAACTAAAACCCACCAAAAAGTGTTTGAAACTGATTACCATAAGTACAAAGTTATTTTCTTATATTTTAGAACACACAGTCTTTATATTTAATGTCTTTTGATCTGTGTCCATCTCCAGGAGATAAAACAGTGGAGAGTCCCAATCCCTCCAAAATCTGTTAAGGATTAAAAAGCTAATGGCATTTTCTTCTCCTCTCAAACACAGAAACTAATGTGTCGAAAACAACTGTTCTCCTAGCAGGGTTGGATTAATAATTTCCTTTCTATTCAAGTATATTTAGAATATAAACTGAAACTACAACTCAAAAATGGTAAAAATAATTTACTTTAGTTATTTCCTCATAGACTGGAGATGATACAGTAACACTTTAAAATTTAAAGAAAATTTACACTGGTAGGGAGTGAAATAAACATGTATTGTTCTCAACCTTGATGTATATAATATATGAAACACTATTGAAAATGTCATATTAATGCATTCCATTCACAGTTCTAGAGACCAGTATTCTCCAACATTTGTTTGTAAGGAGATGAAGGAACTTGTTGCCATAGCAGAGTACTGCTCAGCCATTGTGCTGCAATGAAACCAACTCTGACGCCATAACAAGAGGAGGCAATGGAGGAGGTGGGTAGAATAAAGAGAAACAGAGGGGAGGAATGAAGCGAGAGCAGTGGAGTGGGTGGCTAGAGGTGGCAAAAGTGAGGGAAGTAACAGAGAAAAAAAAAATACAAAGAGGCGAGGGGATGAGCAGAAGACACCTGATATCAGGGATGATAAAGAGAAAAAAGAAAAACAAGCCTACCTCAATTCCACTAATTCCCCAAAGTTTTTAGGTAGATGCGGTTCAGCAGCTGCGCAGGGAGGCAGAGTGAAATGCTTTTCTCTGCTTCCATCCCTGAGAGTCTGTACGGAGCCGCTGATGCCAACAGGCACTCTCAACGCTCCCACCAATACTGGAGATTTCTCACTGAGTGAGGCAGCGAGTGCTCTGCCTCCTACTGCCTGATGCTCTGATTAAAACACAAGTGTGTGTACTGTATATATTTAGCCAGTGAGAGAGAGACACTTATGCTTGCTAAGTGAATGTGATTCTCCAATAAAATGTGTGAACAGAGTATTACTGGATCTGAACGTGGACAGCAGAGAGAGCAGAGGCAAATCAGCTCTATTTCTGCTATTCTGACAAGTAGACAAGATAGAAGTGGAAATAGACATCACACTCAGCAGCTGTGATATTAATCTTGAAGGCCACACACACCCTCCCAAAAAAAATGACGTACTGTACAATGTTTGAAGGCAGACAAACACACACTCCTTGTTTCTCATTAGCAGCACGCAGAAGAGTAAAATTAGGCTGCAGGCAGCTCATCAAGAGCCATCCAGGGAGCTTTTTAACACATTCACAATATGCATCCACAGAGATACACACACACACACACACACACACACACACACACACACACACACACACACACACAAGATACACAGTTTGCACATGCCCTTGTAACAAAGCAAAATAGGTGCAACAATGACACACAAACACTGACAAATCCTTAAACAAAAAAGTAAGACCTGCGCACCTTTTAAACCTCACTATACAAGCAATTATGTAAACACACAGTGGGGTGCATCTGCTTCACAAACCCACACTCTCCACCCTACCACTTTGTGTGTCTGTTTCTCTCACACACCACTTGATCACAGCGAGATCCTTTCCCACACACAGAGAGCTTCGCGTTTTTAAGTGCCCAGCTATGTTTGACAGCTGTGCCTACCTCTCTCTTTCTCCTCTTGTTGCTGCAAAAGCTTGCACCAAACAACACCAAACCTGTAATACTGAGTTGCTGACAAAGTGTAATGACGAAATGTCCACTGTCAACTAGTCACAAACGGGCTCCAAAACGGGGACTGTAATAGAGGAACTTTGTCATCATGGTATTAGAGGAATGTAATGTTGCTGTCTGCAGTAGTATTACAAAACAGAGAGGAGGTATTTGGGCCTATTTGTCATTTAAATAGATACATTCTCTTCTTGTTTCTAATATATGAAATTGTTATGGGCTGCTGAGACAAAAAGCTTAAGGAATTAAGCATTAATAAAAATTTGTCTCTCTTGCAGATTAGATTTCATGCTTTCAAAAAGAAAAGAAAAAACCTCTGCATACTTCTGTCTCACTCCCAAGCCTTTATTTTTAACCACTGGAAACAATGGCCTTCAAAACCGAAATGTCGTCATGTCCATGTAGAATAACAGAAAATTAATGAGACTGTAGTGTGCCGGGTGAATTTATTCTTTTTGGGTAGAAGATGCACCTGCAAAGGATTTATAGATGTGCTTGTGCCTCTTGATTATTGTCTAATATCTTGCTTTTACCACCAAAAAAAAGCAACCTCACAGCAAGACTTTATTTCTACACCATTCTTTAGCTTCAAATGCTGTCATGGACATTAAGAATAAGGTTACACAACTTGTCTTTTTATTCTTACTGGAAGCTGTTTTTGTTTTCTAGAAAAATTTTGATTTGTGTGCTACAAGCAGAGGAGTCCTGTGAAAATGAGTCAAAAGGCTGCAAGTGAATAATTCAGGCCGTGGAGGTGCCAGAGACTTTCATGCCGTTTTCAAACTGGACTTGAACATTGCAGTGTCAGACGACCAGGCAGTTAGGAATATTTAGAGAACAAAGACAGTATAATAATTAGTCTCAGATATAATATGAGGATAAAAGCTTTCGTGACATTAATAGCAGTCCTGTGGTCAGAACATGTTCTTGTAATGTTGTTATTAGTGTAGCCCTACTCCAAACTAATCATTCATATCAAATATGGTTTTCAGAAACACAACAAGAGAAAGAGACAAAGGCAATGACACAAAGAAGAATAAGATTTAGATGAAAACAGCCCTGTTGATTTATGTGAGTGAGTGAGTGATGTCCAATAAATGTGCTAAACCAAATGGCCCTGATGAGAATTGGTCACAGTCCAACGGCGACAGAAGCAGCTCCACAAAAAGGAGAACCAACCTCTGGGCTAAGATTTTCACCGCTAGCTTAAATAACAGATTTCAAGTTATTCTGGATTCCAAGTTGCAGGCTGTGGGTGACAAGATGTGTTGAGATTTTGAGCTCCAGCTGTTTTAGCAGGGAATAAATTATGACTTGTCACATGTGGAGGTGTGCTGATGCTCAAGAAAAGTAACATCAGCCACTCAGGAGTGAAGTGAACTGCAGACACTGAGGACCGACAGATTCCGGCAATATCCAATCCAGTTACCCTTACAACAATATTAAACAGAACCTCCACACAGAACCTGTGATCGGTTTTATAATAATCAATACAAAAAAAACAGATGCGAATCGGATACAAATATCATTTGCAGCCCGAACACCGTTAAGTTTAACCATGTATAGCTTTTTTATTGCTCTGAGCGATTGTGGTGCACAATCAGCAGCTTATGTTTCTCTTCACCTTCACCTTGCTTCTCAGTTGTAACCTTATTCACTCTATTACAGTAAACACTGGCTTTTTTGCAGAAGGAAGCACACACATTTTGGAAGCACTGTGACATAAAATCCAGGTGAAAATCACTTCATGCATAAAGCACTGACAGTTATAGTGTACTGTCATTATGTGGTGAGACGATTAGCAGGAGGAATATACTCATTTGGACAATAAAAGCTTGCAGACTTTGTGGTACCGCCACTTACCTACACAGCACAGTTAAGAACTGTTTTAAGCTTTAGTCATCTACAGCACTCATACACACAGACACACAAGGTTAAAAAACCAACAAATAATTTTGCATGTGTCGTTCTTACCCAGGTTGCTATATGTGGCACTGCATTGGCTGGAGGCGGTAGAGTGGGAGTGGTGGGAGTGAGTCCCGTCCTCCTCTGGCTCTCCGAGGCAGGCGCTGCCCTCGCTGGCTGAAGCCCGTGTGGCAACCTGGTTGGCATGGCCCTCCTCACCCTCCCCGAGCACCAGCCCCAGATTCACTTTGGCAGGCAGGAGGGCGGTGCTGGGCAGCTCCCGATCCCTGGCATTGCTGGCACTGACTGGTACCTGGCTGCAGATGACAGAGAGAGGCATGGCTTGTTTAGTTATGAAAATGTGGAATACTTGCTCCCATAACAATCAGATTAAATTAGTTTTCTTTCCTTTCTCCCTTTGTTTGTATCTATGACAATCTTTTTCCCAATGCTTTGTTCATTATTCTGTTGATGATAAGGTTTAATTCTGCAAGAAAGTATCTGCAAAACAAGTCAGAATAGAACAGGATGATAAGAGTGAGCTCTTTTGCGGAGACAGTAGTGTTTATAGATGATAAGTGAGCCGCTATTGACAAGGGCTTCAATCTGTCATCTTTCATTTTGTCTATGACAAATAACTGTATCTAACATCACAGGATATGAACAAAACACATACAACAATGTTTTTATCTGGTCAGTTTTTTCTATCTCAGAAATCGCTGTCTGCATCACTTCATCAACTCACTTCTTCTCAGCGAGGGATGAATTGCCAGCACAGCTCTAAGTGTTGGGATTTTAAAGCCTGATGTGTTTCATATGCAACTACACATACGTTGCCTGAGGGAAGGTGGGCGAAAAAGGCAAAGCAGGTCACAATGGTGTGTGATAACATGTTTTAAAGATTCTTTTGTGACAGTAGGGGGCTATGATTTGAGGTGTTTAAAGACGTGAGATGAATTTCATCTAAATCTGCCACAGCAGACTGATCAAAAGGTGTGATGATAAGGTGACAGACTTAAATGTGATTATTAGCCGTCTTTTTTTGCTTTTTATTTAAATCAGATACTTAACGAGGCTGTTGGGAGTGTATTGAGGCATTCTGGTTGTCCTGGAGAATAAGCTAATGAACCATTAACCTTAACAAGATAAACTAAAGAATTAAAAAACAAAATTGGGAACTCCTTGTCTGCTGACTGACATATTTAAAGTGCAGCGACATTGATGCAAACTGTCACCTCAAGACATTTATGTGAGCATTATTGAGTATGGCATTATGAACCACGATGCCTGTCCTCTTTATGATTTGTTGCGTTTTATGTCTCTGTTGTACAGCTGCTCTTCAGAGTGACTTACAGCAGATGAATATATAATGTTATCTATTATCTATAATCTATTACAACAGGATGCCATATACTTCATAATGTACTAACAATGGTCCAACTGAGTTGTGGGTACTAGAAATCTGGGACATATCTTACAGTTACTCAGGGTGCGTTGTCACTGGAGAGTTGAGATTGCACAGTGACTCCAATCACAGTGTGAAAGCCCTGGGGATGCTATAAAGAGACTTGTTGTATACGGTTGTTGCTGCCAGAGATGCAAGTTGTTGAGGCGATCTGTCACATATGTGTCTCCTTAAGGAAGTGACAGGACCACAATTGCCCATGGGGCCTGTGTGCATCACCATATTATTGCACTGCATAAAATGACATGACATGACATGTCTGTCATGGTCGGTTTGTTTGGTTACAAGAAAGCTCCAAAGGGCACCTTTAACAACATGTCCTCTTTATCATAGACTTTCTTTTATACAACCCAACTACAACCCTTTCTTGAATAAATAATTGACAGAAATGGCACTTTCAAATGTAACAAGTAGAATCTTGTCTGTCAAATATGGGGCAAAGTATCGTTCTTCAAATAATAAAAAATTACCTCAGCACATTTAAACATAGACTGTAAGTTGGTTTAATTTTCTAGCCAACTGAAAGTACATGCATTTTCTTGTATAAATGTAAATACACAAACACACTTTAGTCAGATTATGTATGTGACAAGATTGTTGTATGATTATGAAAGTGTCTTATGTTTTGTTTTTATTATTTACAATATCACAATGTCCAATATTTACAACTAACTGATATAATGTAACTCCATAAATAAATGACTATGTTACAGATACAAATTAAAACATTGGTTCCTAAAGACTTGTTAAGTAATCAACAGCACTGAGTCAAATAAGTAGAGAATAAGTATACCCAAAAAAAATCTAAGGAAGATGATGCAATATATGCAATATAGTAACAAAAAGAAAACACTAAACATGCAAAAACATTGACTATTTGCTGTGCAGAAAGCAAACTTATATACGACAACTGGTTGAGGCAGGGAGTAAAGAGTCACTGTAGCTGCACAAAAACATGAAGAGCTAAAAAGGAGAATGTTGTTCAACAAAGCATTTCCTTTTAATTAAAGTTAAGTACAACATCAAGTCACAACCTGATTTTTTTTCACAGTCACCTAGGTAACAGTCCCTCACTGCTCTACGCTGAATAAAACTTAAACAGCTGGTGTTTCATCGAGAGCCATATGGGATCAGTCTGTCCCTCTGATCACAGTAAATAACATACTCAAAGTGGTTACTGCCCTCTGATCTGATAACAGTTCAGCTGCTGCCTTTCAATGTGACCTATGTGAGACAATCCAGCCTCAGGCCACCTGGGTTGTGACCACCCAGGTTGGATGACATTCTAAACTACTGTAGGTTTTAACCTCCATTGTAATACACAAAATACCTGCTACCTAGATCTTAAGCAAGTGGCTGGCCCTGCCACCTGTTCTAGATGTCAGATGTTGTTGTGGTGGCATATTGGTTACTATTCTGGCACTGCAGTTTTGAATCTTCTTCATCTATTTATCTTTCCTGTCCATCTGCTGAATAACAATAATGTATTTAACATTAGCTTCAAGTAAAGCAAAAAAGGGAAATGGTCACACAAAGTTCACAGAGCTGATTTCATAGCCACAGGTGTTGGGTGGGGCAGGTTGGCAGTAATGTTTGTATTATCCTGAATCAGATGTGTCATTTCCTTTTGATTACACATGTTGCTAATATGACTAATGATTTATGTGATCACAGACAAAAATCCCCTGTCAAGGAAAAGTACAGCTCAAGAGACAACAGAGCTTATAGAGGGCTTCGTCCAATTGAATGTTTGGAGCATGTAGCGCACTAGTAAAATGAGCTGAAATTCTTTTATCACATAGTCTGGTCAGCTATTCGCAGCCAGTCAAAAAGAGTGTAAAATCCTGCCTTGATTATAGCTGTGTGTGGTGTTGAAGATGTGTGATGCAGAAAGAACAGTGAACTAAGTTTAAAATTCACAGCAATTTGTATCTAAAAGAAAGCTAAGACAGTAAAAATGGTAAAACAATCCCATCCTTTGTATGTATGTTTGTATGTATCGTCAACAGAACAAAAAGGTTAATGACTACATAGATACATTTGGGCCAACATATTTTTCAGTTTTCACTTGAAGGAAGATTCATTTTCCAAGTAAACATTTTTAAAACCGAAACTAACGCTGACATAGTTGGAATACCGATTTTTGTAGTCTCCATTGGGTTCCATGCTTAAGCTTAGCAAAATCTAACAACATTATCTTGTAGCCCTCAGTCATTGGTATTACACTGGCATTTTGTAGGGCAAGGATTTCATTCAGCAATGATGTTCTCTATAAGGAACACAAGTATTATTGCAATATCTTGACCATGATGCGATAGAAAACTAAACCCACGAAGATAACACCTAGCTGCTCATGTGTCTGTTTCTACCCTGGGGCACTGTGTCTGAGGAAAGCATCAGATCTGACATGTTTATGATCTGTCTTTGCAGACCATGAGCCCTTCGTGTCTCTTTTAAAAGAGAGTTGATCAATAGCCTCAGAGTTGCCACAGTGCATTACTTTAGCACTTGCCAGCAGTAGACAGTTGATATAAAAAGGCCCATTAAAGTGTTGTGAGCCAACTAGGAAACAAAGAGTAAGTAAACTGTGAAAAGATGGAGGCATAAAGACTGAGTATAATTACAAATGAAACAGCATACAGTACAGTGTGTGTTTATCTAAGCAGAATGTTAAGCATAAAAAAATCTGCTGGTGGCCTGACTTGTACATGTTAGCTCAGTTTCCTCTTTGATTCTTCCCTATTGTGCCTACATGAATACATGTCATTACATGGTTCTGGTTTTAACTAACTAGACATACTGTACTGTATCTTACACAAGGGTACAACATTAATCCTACTGAAAACCAAACTATTAACGGGTTACAGTCAGCTACAACACAACGCAAAAGAGCACAAAATCACAAAAAAGAGAATCTCCAGCACATAACCCTGTATGAACAAAACACAAGGAATACCTTTATCGCTGCTACACCTTTCAATGTCAGGACCTGACTTGTTCAGACAGCATGACGCTACCCCAGTGCATTTCACTGTTTCTCAGACATCTGCTGCGAGCAATTAACAATCTCTGATCCAAAACACAAATCATATAATCTAAAAAACCTCTCCTCCCTACTAAGTCAATTTGACTTCAAATAGCCTGGATGGTCACAGGTATTTACAGAAGTGAATGAAAGAAAAGGGCTTCAGTTCTTACCCACTGTACTGGCTCACACAGCTTCCCATCTGGAAACCTTGAAGGCAAAGCTGAATTCACATTCTAGGTAGAGCAGTGATTGCAGGCTGGCCAGTTGTGAAGAATCAAAAAGTATTTTCCTGCATGTTCTTTCCTTGTCTTCCTCTGTTTCCCCCTCTATGAATGTTCTTACCTGTCTAAGGTAATGTGTGTTTGCCAGCGCTGAAGAGCACGCCCACTGTTAGCCAATAAAACTACTTCCAGTCAAGAAAAAAACCCTACAGGGTTAACCCCTCATCTGCCAATCAAAACAAAAAGTCTGTAGAATGACCTGTGTGATCAGTTCATGGCATGTAATCACTGACCCACTGGTCTGTTTACACAGGGACAGTTCAGGTTTTAAGAAGCCTATGTAGCATGAAATTCCTTCCACTTACTGCAAATTACATTTGCACCAAAGGTTTTTTGTTTCATATGGATACATACAATATTTCCATTTGTCAGCAATAGTGGTAAGTGCAAGCAAGTGGGACTAAAAATATGCTATGGTGACATATATTTAAACAGCAAGGATTGTTAACTAATAAATACCAAATTTGAGTGCTACATCCCGTTAGTCCTTGTCTATGTTTTGAAATTCTAACGTGTCTTGTCAGTTCCTGCCCTCGTGTCGCTCCTAGTCCTTGATTATCCATACCTGCTCCCCGATTTCCTTATCAGCCACTTCCCTACTTATACCGGTTCCCTTCCTTTTTTCTGCGTCGGTTCATACTGGTTGCCACGTGTCTAGTTTTCATGGTCCTGTTTTTGGATGTTTTCCCTGTGCTTCTGTCTCTCGAACCTGGACCTGTCAGTTATCTGTTACCTGTCTACCTGCCTGCACGTAAGCTGAAATAACAAATAAATCATTGAACTACTTGAGCCTCCCTGTTTGTCTGCATTTGCGTCCTTTCTCTGCTGCCTGACCTACGCACCTTAACATTGAGAAACTACTTTGGTTGCAAGCTCTAGTACTGCAGATGCACCCAACAAATCTATAAAACCATTTTGATACTGGACAGACCTTGCAGTTAATAACAATCAGACTAGCTACTTAAGAATGCTTCCTATCCCTTGAACATGTTACTAAAGTACTGAAGCATTTATTCACATTCCTCAAGCACATTCTTTCTGCAGACTTTGTTACATCTTCTTCAACACCAAAGGAAGCTTAGGCACCAAGTGAGAGGTTTAGCTATTTTCTGTTCTTTGATCAACCTGAAATAAACATCAAATAGACCGTGGAGGAACACTTACCTACTGCCAATACACAAAGTGAATAAATTAGTTACTCATTCACAGTGAATGTAGCAGGGTCACAAAAGAATGTAAGAGACAGGTGTAAAGAAAATAAGGCAAACTAGACCAAAGGTGAGATGCTTGAAAGTGTTTCAGTGTGACACATTAAATCTGGTCTGCTTAAAGATTGATTTCACACAGGCTTGTATCTTCAATCTCAATGATTCAAGTACATGTTGTTGGAAATATAAAAGTTCAATTATTTTTGGTATCAAATGTAAGTGAATGACTGTTACTGCAAACAACAGTATTTTAATGTTGAGACAGATGTTCCCTGATCATTGCTCAATATAAACAAACATTTAGTAAGAGGAATACTGCATCGGCTCATCTTCATTGCTGACATCAGCTCTGCAGATTAAACTTGATATTAGCCAGTATTGAAAAGGCATCCAGCTATTTTACTCAACATTATCAGCTTAGTTTCAAGGACGTAGACAAAAAACAAATGTCTTTTTTCTAATTTTGAGTAATCCATCATGAAGTGAGTGAGAATACTTTGCATCTGACCTACATTCTGGCATCAAACTTTTGGGTATTGTACTGGGTACTCTCCAATACATATAGTACACCATCATATACCCAATTTTAGCATGGCATTACCTAGACATCCCATATTAATAGTAAAATGAGTGCATACTTGATTCTTGCACCATTTGTTATAAAGTGAGAGAAGAGACAGGAACTTCTGGAAGAAAGAAAAGATGACTAGAGCTGAAGCTTGAGGAGGAGAGAAAAAGGCAGGAAGCTAGAAAAGAGACAGAATGGGGCCAAGCTCTTGACAGGATGGAGGGGAGAAATATTCAAGAATTCACAGTGCTTCAGGCTCAAAAGGGAAACATGTGGAAGGAAGGCATGGAAGAGGAGCAAAAGTTACATGAAACTGAGAAAGTGATGGTGGAAAGCCAAGCACCTTGAAAACAACCCAGAAGATATGGATAATATGAGGGTGGAAGGGATACAAAGGGAGGAGAAGAAACAACAGAGCAGTGTAAGGTGGAAGTCAAAATGTGACAGATCAGGTGAGAAGATGAACAAGAACATCTGAACAAGTTGTACCTAAGCTAAACTGTATGTAAGTGTGATGTCTTCTAAGTAAACAATTCCACAGTGCTATTCCTACTAATAATGAGTTGAGGCTGTGAAATGCATTTTGTGAAACGCATCAAGATGCTACATGACAATTTCCCAGTACAACCCCCAAAAAACATCAAAGTCCAGATGCTGCACAGTGTGGTTTCAGTGCTTCAGTTTTCTGTGCTTGATTACATGTACAATCATACAAAACAAATGGGAATGTGCCCTTTTCACTCATAAAATAACATGACACCCAAGAGAGAGGCAGTAAGGCAAAAAAAAAAATCTTTTCTCTTGCTTGCTGCCCAGTCGCCACTTTCACAAAACATTTACTAATTAGACGGCATCATACTGTATATATGCATTTAATTGGGTGGGGAACACATGCGTTTGCAGAGTGTTACACACACTGAAAATATAGCACGTTTCATGCAACTTACAAAATACAGTGTATCCGACACATCTGGTTTATCTTTATCTGGCGCCATTACTCACACTGTAGTTAACTTACCCTAAGAAATTAAACAGAAAGGGCAATAGCAGGTCAAAGAAAAATAATGAACTTATTATGCAAGAATATAGGGCCTACACTGCCAAGTAGACTGATTGCTGTGAGGGTATGAGTGTATGTGAGTGAGTGTGAGGCTTTGATGCAATTTGAGAAGCTAAAGGGAATATGCCATCTGAAGCAGTGATTAACAGAGTAAAGGTTGATCCGACTGCTGCTGGATGACTTGCAACACACTGAGATCCCCTCCTGAAGGGAGAACCGCTGAGCACAGAGCCTGCTGTTTAGGTAATAGATACCACATAGGCTGTGCAGCCCATGCAGTTGGGCAAGTGGGCGAGCAGACATGCCAAATTAAGATCAAACACCTGAGGGATCTGTATGATAGCTGGAGAAGCACCCCTGGCACTTTGGAGGAGCAGCTGGTAAAGGTTGAGAATCTTAATTTTAAGATGGGTCCCATGAAAGCTCTGAAGGGAACGCATGTGAGTAATGGTAATCACCAACAAGAGGTGATGTAGGAAGAACACGTGCAAACTTTGCTAGATTAGTAAGAATTCAACTACAGACCTTTACGACAAAGGCATACTAAAACTATTTGTGTAAAGGCAATATTCACTTTATAGCAGCTGAAAGTACCATTCACCTCTTTAAAATCCCTGTTAAATAGTTTTTTGGTGGAACAACTTCTTAGCTGAGGTTAATCTTTCTACAGGACTTTGATAGACTTCATGCACATATGCTTACCTAACAAATGATAAGATTACATTTTTGATCCTCATTAACCCTTATTAATTACACCGAGACATATCCACCGTAACCATGTCAATTCTTGGCTTGAGATTTTGAAATAGAGGCTTTGTTTAGTAGCTATATGTTTTTTCATCTGACAAACAAATCTCAGTATTCTGATGAAAACCTAAAACCACATTTTAACATATTACCAATTGGGTAAACCCCAGTTTTAAACAGAATACTTACTATAAAGTGGTACTGTTACAGGCTTTACTCTGGTTACTGGGGCATTTTAATAAAATGGTGTCAGAAGAGTGAATAAAACCTTGGAAAATCTTGGACAAATACCTGTCCTTGCTGATGAGATCACATCCAGTAGTTTGTGAGGGTGATGTTTGCCCTGGACTCAAAGGTCTGGGTTCCATGCTCTCATCCTGTGTCAGTAGTGCAGTTTCTCTGCATTCCTCTACTCGTAGTTCTCCTTCTCCGTCACCCGGCGTGCTGCCACTGTCTGGTTTGTAGGTGAAGATTATGGTTGGCTTCTGGGTGGGATCCTCTGGTTTGGCCTCGGTGAACCAGTGATGCTGTTGGATTGGTGGTGGTGGAAGCATGTGAATGACTGTTCCATCAAGCCCAACCAGCTTGCCTTTCTCCTTCTCTCTCTCCAGCCTCTCTCTCTGCTCATCCTCATCTTTCCGCCGACGAAAAAAACTCTTAAAGGAGATCCAGCGTTTGGGTTTGGAGCTTTCTGTTGAAATACGTCGCCCTTCTCCACCTGGACTTGCTTCACCTTCACTGGGTCGTACAGGAGAACTGGAGGCGGAGCTCTTGGTCCAGTTGCCAAAATGTCTCTGGAGGATGTTAGAAGCATGGTAAGGGGAAGAAGTAGATCTAGGAGGGGGGAAGGGGGCATTTGGCTCTGACCGGGGGCTGGAGAGTGGGACAGCAGCAGAGGCACTCTGGGATTTAGACAAAACTTTCGAAGGCGTGTCCTTCTTGGGCTTGGAGAGACAGGCATCAGTGGTGGAAAAAAGAGACTTGGGTCGGGTGAGGGTCTCTTTCATGGCATCTGGTGGGAGGGCATACAGCTCCTCAGAACTGGGGGTTTTGGCTTGTGCTGAGGGCGACTCTGGAGGAGAGTGGGGAGGTTGGATGGAGGCCACAATCTGTAAAAGCACAGCACTAGCCTCTTCCCTATAGCTTGCCACTGTCCCAGAAGACAAAGTTAAGTCTGTATCATCATCTTTACTGCAAGCAGTGTCTTCACTTGTCTTGCAAGTACGTGTAACAGCAGTTACAGTAGGGCTGGTTTTAGGTAGGTTTGCAGTAATGGCAAGAATGGCAGGGGAATTTGTAGATGTAGTGGGGGAGAGAGCCCCAACTGTGGAGCTCATCACAGTGCTTGTCACAGTGCTAGAGTCTGTAGTGGTTCTAGGTTGTAAATTTGGTGCTTTTGACACAGTTTCAGGTGGAGCTTTTGTCTCTTCAAAAGAGGCTCTCTCTGATGTGCCTCTACCAGAGATAGTTTTCTCTGTTGAGGAGGACTGGACACTCTCACAGGATCCAATCTCTTCATAAGTATGGCTGGCTACCCTACTACCTACCCCTTTTGGCAGTGGCAGTTCCCCACTGAGTCCCAAGAAGCTCTTGTACACAGCAAGGTTGTCATATGCACTTGGATTGATGACAATAGGTACCTTAACAGCATTCTTGGAGCTGCGGGCATAGGCTGGCTCATCTCGAATAATAATGGGGAAAGGAGGCATGCCTGCATTATTGAAACTGTTGAACTTGATCTCTGATAAGTTGGGGGATTTCACAGGTACAGTTCGGGAGGACGACAGCCCAGCAATGGGAGAAGTGGGAGCTGACTTGTGGCTGCAGTGTTGAGTGGGGATGGAGGGGCTAGGATCCACTTTAGGTATCTTTTGACGAGGACTTGTGCTTGATGTCCACACTTCTTGGTAGCGTATGCTCCCTGATTTCTTTCGGGAGGTACCTGACAGAGCTACAGATGTGGGTGATGTTGGCATTACAGGAGAAGATAGAGAAACAGGGGAGGTTGGAGACAGGGGCTGACCTAAAGGAGTGCTACAAAAAGATGTAGGGCTGGAAGGCATTGACAGGTTTTTGGGTTTTGGAGTAGAGTCTGGAATCAGTTCGTCTTTGTTGGCCATAGATGCTGACACATCCACTACAGTATAAGGCTTACAAATCAGCGATTTTTCCAAATTAACTACACGGTATGGTCTAGCTTGCTCCTCTGTGGGACTAAAACTGATAGTGACTGGTTGACCTGGAAGTGCCTGGGGCATTGGCGTGCCTTCTCTGCCATCCTGATCTTCTAATCTAATGGCCAGGACAGCCTTGTGTGTTTCAGTCACCTTGAGTGGACTCAGTGCTCTGTGGACAGGCTCTTTTTTTGGAGGAGAAGTGCAGGGGACAGGTGCCTTAGAAGATGTGGGAGAATGCAAGCCATTTCGAAGAGCACAGGGGGCACTGCTCCCACTGCTGGAAGTTGTTCGAGAATCCTCCGGTAGTGATGACGATGATTCTGGAGAAGCGGTAGATTGTGAATTTGATAGGAAACCAATGCCTTGCATGTCATAGGGTCCATAGGGAAGAAGAGCTCCATTGGAGTCCATGGAGGGGTATCCATTTAAGATCTCATCATAGCTATCATCATAGTCCACTGCACAAATCCGCTGTAGTGAGCGGTTGCGCAGCGGCACAGTATTCCACTTTTTCCCTGCAGCAAAACGCACCGGAGACAATGTGGCAGCACGGAAATTTGCAAATCGAGGTTGGCCTCGCATACGAATCTCCATGGCTAGTAACTCTTCATCACTTTCATCCCAGCTCTCGTGTTCATCATCATCCCTTTCAGTCTCTTCCTCCTCATCCTCGTCTTCCTCATCATCTTCGCCTTCACTAGAAAACTCTGGGTAGCAAAATTGACCACCCTCTGTGCTGATGACCTCAGTGCTATCGCTAAGGGATACCCGTTTTTGAGCAGTGCCACCACCACCACTACTGCTGCTTCCCATGGCCAGACAGCTTGAGGCTGGAAGGCCCCTTTCCAAGGACCGTCGGTATGAACTACTGATTCGTCCCCAAAACAAGTCCTTGGAACCAGAAAGGAGCGTGGGGCTAGGGCCAGGGCATAAACCAGCAATCTCCTTTAAGACATCTGTCAGTCCACTGTTGTTGTTATTTCCACTAGGGGTCCTTGGGCTAAATTGTCCATAACCCTCAATTTCCTCACTGCCATCCTCTCCTTCATTGTTGTTACTGGGCCCACCAGGCCTCTTACAGTTCAGTCCATTGCGATTCCAGACCGTGAAAGCTGATGTTTTGCCGTGTTCTATCACATTTGGTGGTCGTTGCAGGTTGCCATCTGAATCCAGCCCTGCAGAGGAGCAGGGCAGCATCATAGTGGGCTTAACAGCAATGGTTGGCTTCTTAGCCACCGGTGGACGGAAGTGTCCTGAGCGGGCAGAACCACTGCCAGCCCTCTGGGAATAGTTTGTAAGGTTAGGGTTGGCTCTGGCCCCAGCAGGGGGTGGATTCTGTTGCTGAGTTGTTGGAGGCCTCTGCTCAGAAGGAGGCTTCCCTCCACCACTCTGAACCAGACAGTGCAGACTCTTAGGTTTAAAGCAGTTCTTGCACTCGCCTGGTTTCCACACGTGCTCGGTGAAGGTGCTGCAGGCGGACATGGCTGCTGGTGCAGTAAGGCAGCCTGCTGGGTCAGTGAACAGGAAACCCCTCCATGAAGCTACGAGCTATTCAAGCCTCAAATGTGGGGGATACTGGATCTGAAAAAGAGAAAAGGAGAGAAAGGTATTAATGAAACTTTGTTTTTAATGTGAATTTATACTTCAACTAAACAGACTGCATAGAGTAGTTAGAAACGTGTTAATTACAAAGTTGCGCATGAACGACCCAAATACTGACCCAAACAAGGGAAATTAGATCCTATTTTACAATTACACTTATCACATTCAACTGAGGCAGAGAGGATACACTGGGTCAGAAAGAGGGAGAACAGAAATAAGCTGTGTGTGAGAGAGAATGAATTAGGAAGGCAGTGCTACATTGTCTCCATTAGGTGGCAAACTTTCTCTACTTAGCAGCTAATCTACTCTAAGGGGCAGTCATCTGTCTCCTCCTAACCCTCAAATGGACCCATAAGACTCGAAAAGCAGAGGTGAAGAGAATTAAGAGAGCTAATTTCTGAATTGCTGTCCTGTGTTGTTGCCTGTTTCAGCCAGGCTTAGGTGAGATAAAGGCACTGATATTTCCATTGAATCAAAACCTCAATGTCCTAAATCCTATGAACTAGATCAGTTACATGGAAAACGGAAATCAAAAGCACTGTGTTCACACGCAGTTAAGTCTGACAAATGGCATGGAGGACAATTCAGCAAGACAATGATCCTAAGCTACAGGCCATGCAAGGAGGCCAGACAATGGATTGTCCTTAACTGTTAGTCAGCTGACTTCTCACTTGCTGACTGAAAGAAAATAAGCCACCAAAACCAGAAACTAAGTAAGTAAGTAAGTGAAGAAGGCTGCAGTAAGATACAATAATCTAAAACATGTCTATGGTTCAATGACTTCAGGTATTGACTTCAAATAATTTGCAATCAAATATGATATATGCTTTAATTTAGTTTACTGGCTACAGTTTCCACACTTTTTCTACATTACCAAAAAACAACAACAAACATAAGAAATTGTCGATCTCCTCATATTGCACTATTGTTGCACATGTAGGCAATAAGCTGTTAGAAATCAATATTCAGACATATGATATAAAAAATTAAAAAAACTGGTCAAATGGCAACTAAATAATTTATGTGTCGTTTCTCTTGTTGAGTAAACCAACCTACATACAAAATAAATTGATTTAAAAATTCACACCATTCAGTCTTGGTAAGATAACAAAGGCTGACATTTAAAGACTTAGGCACAAGCATGGCACCAGCGCATACATATCAGACACATCCTGTTTTCTTGGCCTGCCAGGTCACACTGTGTGGCATCAGGAAACCACATCCTTTTTTTATCTAATTACACAGTGCAAAAATACCCTATTTTAAATCCTTTCCAATCTATCTCACAGACTAGAACCCTTTGGATGAAACGTGTGGGTGCAACAGTTATTTGCTGTTCAATCAACGTGCAAATAGAGTTGTGACTTCTCTCATCTAAATATATTCAAAAAAGGGAAAGATGGGATTAACCCTCTTTGAGGAACACTTGTTAAATATTTAAGCCCCACTTCAACGGAAATCATGAATCTAATGTAGGCAGGAAGACAAAGGAAAAGCCACTAGAATTTAAAATAGCTTTATCCCGATTGACCAGTTCACTTTCTCACAACCAATTATACAGTAAGTATAATTAGTTCTTGAATACCACAATAACATCAAATCCATGGAAAATATGTGGTATTTTGCTCAAATAACCAATTAAAATCAAGAGTTACTTAAACGCCTGGAATCTGTATGTTACATAACTTGGTACAGTTTTTACATTATTTCTACACCTGAATCATGCTCTGGGCAGGTCCTTTAATGACAATATTACAGTATATTGTTATACAAAAGACTATAAGGGTAAAACATAAAACACTGAAAACCTTGAGTGTGGATAGAAAGAAAGTGTACTTTTGAGGAGATAATCCATACACTTAGTGTGGGATATCTCAGAGTGGGGAAGTTAACACTTAAGATATTGTTTGATTCCGGTTGATGATAAATCCAAATAAAAAAACAATGGCCACATAAAAATTGCACAGTGACTCCCCAAAGAGCTCAACATACAATAATTGAAAGGTGGGTTCAAAATGCTGGCCCTCCATCTCTTCACTTCCGCTATAATTTCTTAACAAAACAAATATTACCTTAAGCAACAGAATGTGTGATGATTCAGTCCTTTTATGGCTAGTCCAAAGCTGCATTTCATCAAATAAAGATCGGGCTATGATGACTCACTGTAGGGCTGATATTAACAAGGGTGTGTGAATCAGTCTTCTCATCCATCTAACAAGGTCATGGGTGTCAGATCCTGTACGGAAGGATGTTACCATGACAACACCCAGGGACACAATAAAGCAGGAACTCTTGAATCAAACTTTTGCTGACCAAACCATGATGGGTGGGGGAAGATTTATCCTGTTACACCGCACAGACCGCATCCTCACAGGAAACAAAGACTATAAATGTAACACGCAAGCATTGTATATTTCTATGGCAGAAATTTCATGGACAACCAAAAAGTATGATGCATACAATGCTCCTTAAATTGAACAAAAGCAGTATTTTGCGCATTTACAACAACGGCATCCAGAATCATTTTCTCAACTCCATGTCCCTGTCCTCCTTGATACACAACAGGGAAAATTTAATACTTTGTTTTGCGCAGCTGTAATGCAGCTGTTGCACAAGTATTTTTAATATGAGAAATAAATGGACAGCAGAGAAAGGCATAAAACAAGAGGTATTAACATGGGTATTTCAATAATTTTTTGCACATTGAGAAAAAGCTGAATTGCTTTTATGAGATCTATACCAGACAGACTTTCTTTGTAACTACATTATTTCTTCCAGACAGACAGCAGGAGGGGGGGCAGAGGGAAGAGTTTTCTTGTGAAATCAAGATAAAGCCTCCTTATTGTGTTTACTTTCTTCAAAGCAGCTAGATGGAATTATGAAAAGCAACTCCCAAGGTGCATTCTAATAAGATAATTGAGTTTCTCTGTGTTTCTGATCACACTTCAAGAAATATCCCATATCCAATATATGTCATGGATGTGACAGCACATTTTACTTTTTCCTTAGCCACCCTTAAAATTCCATTGTTGTTTTGATTTACTTTTTCCTTCCCTCCACAGTGGGAGCTGATATGACAGTGCCTCCACTAGCCAGCAAAACATACTTATATTTTAGTTTCTCATTAAGCCAAAGGCAAAAAGTAGTGTCATGTTGTTACTGACAAGACCCCACAACATTTAATCTGGTATGACAGTTATGCCTTTGGGACACCAACAATCCCATCTGCCCAACAATCCTTTCCTAACCAGGCCGTCCAGTATTTTTAGTTCACACAGCTTACAGTGTGGGGAACATCATTAAAATATGATAACTCCAAACGTCATACAGAAAGAGGGGGAAAACCCTTCTGAAACAAGCAATCCCTCTTGCTTATGTAATCGTGTCATTTTTGTTTGAATATGAAAATGATTCTATCTGTGGTTATTCTTATTGCAACAGAAGTGTTAATACTCATGCCCATCAGCCAAATAATAGACTGCTATTTTTGTGATATTTTCATTATGCAACAGATATTACACAACACAGTTGAAATGTGATACAAAGCCCTCAAGAACACAAAACATTTTCAGTACTACAGTAGGGATGTGTGGCACCAAACACATATTCTAACAATACTATAAAGATTATTTTTTTCGCCTTAGTATCTTATTGATCTAGTCTTTGTGTGTGTCCACAGTGTGACTCTGCAGCATCTTTGATTATAGAGATATGAAGCAGCACTAAGACGCAAGCCACGGGCGATTATTGGAAAACAGGATGCAGTCGTACATATTTTCTCTCCTCCTTCGGCTTTCTGCCTGTTCCTTTCCCCCCATTTTTCCCTGACTTGACTGTCAAATATTCAGTGAAACTTATTAAATGAAGAGTTACAGCTAATCACCTCTAATACTGGACACAAACATTGATTTTACATTTGCATATTATTTCTTGAAAATTTAGAAATACATAAAAACACGCAGGCTATAATTTGTCTATAGGTGAAACATTCTTATAGCTGTCTGCTTAGTTATTCTCCTCGGTCTTGTTTTTGTTTATCACTGACTTGCTTGTCATGCATATTTGATGAGGCCAAGGCGTTAATGTTGATAATTTAAATGGATCCCTTATGTATAAAGACTGTATACAGTGATCTGAGCAGTCACTCATCATTTTTGTTCAACAGAACTAAATATTTCATTAGGGAATTTAAACTGGCAGCTTGAAGTTGGGAGTGTGGATCTTAGAAACCGGGGGGGGGGGCGCAAGCCAATCATAAGAGCTACAGCCCAGTTTATTTGTTCACTCTGCATAACACTGCGTCCCCCTGTGCTACAGTTATTTTGTTTTGTAAATGGTCAATTACATGTGTCAACATACTGTTCTCTACTTTGCAGATTACACTTGCCGAAACCATCTGGCACCATACATTATAGCCCCTATTGATATGATTGTAATCTGTCTGTTGGGGACCAGACAAGTTTAGATTTCCTGCCAGTTCTCATGAAGATCCAAGACACACTGATGAGCAATTTTAGGTTTTGGTACATTCATTTTTGGATAATTCTGTTAAATAATGAATAAAAGTGTTCCCAAAAATGTACAATTCTAACAGTGGAATCCAACTGTGTTGAGTTCATTGACTACATCTTACTTGAAATTTTCTTATGTCTCCTAATATTTAAATGTATTCAGTACTTTCAAAAGAAATTTGTTTTGAGATAAACAGTAGTTGTGGATGATTAACATACCAAAATCCTACAAATGAGTGGGAAGCTTTTTTGATCAATTTAAATGATGTGCCAAATCTGAAGCAAGCCCCTTTTTCAATTTTGACACAAAATGTATGTTTTTGTGTCTACGTCTACTCCTTAGATATAGCCTAGCTGTTATGTGCAGTGTCTTTGTTTTGAGATGGGTCTCATTCCTTGTGGTGTGTCAACAGGTCACCTACAGCTTGAGAGAAAGGGGCGATAATTAGGTTTTAACATTCAGCACACATGCACAGTAAAAACAAGAACTATACAGGAAATTGAGTGCTTGTGTCTAGGTGTATGTGTGTAGACTTGCATGAGAAAGCCGGCAATTTTTCCCTTTAGAAGCATTTCAATGAATTCTGATATATTTGGAGAATAACATGTGCCTGTGTGTATTTGATCCAAAAAGCATTAAACAATACTCAGATACACTGTATGTGTAACACATTGACATGGACACAAACACTTCTTTCTGGAGAAAATAGCTGTGAAGGGTTAAAGGTCAGGTTACAGATGCCTCACTGCAGAGGCTGCACTAATTAGCCCTGTTGTTAACCTCAGCTGACCCCAAGTCTGTCCTCTTCTCTCCTCTCATCCTTTCTATTTCTCTCTGTTTACTAAGGCTCTCCCCTCTAATCTGTTTCTTCCTACTGTTTCTCCCTCTTTCAAACATTTTCTTTGTTGTTTGTCTTTTTCCCTCTGGCCCAAAATTTCCCACTCTCTTCTCTCTCCATCTCCTTGTCCCTACCCACTCAGTTTTTATTCAGGCTGTTTTTCTTCAGGCCTTTTCTCACTTTTGCTCTGTCCTTTGAGATATGTAAATCTGCCTTCCTTCTGTCCCTCTTTGCTTCAAACAGTACTTTGAGAACTGTCAGACTTTTGCAAACCACCACCACCAAAACCCAAGCTAGAAGGTCACCACACACATAATCAATAAAGGCCCTGACCACCAAACTTAAATATTGTGAACGCCAAAAACAAGCCATGACTTGGGAACATACATACATATAAACATATATATACATACATATATACATATACATACATACAGACACACTGTATAGATAAATAGATAGATAGATAATATAATTAACAATTAAATTATAATAAAATATAATTTACAGGTACAGTGAAAGTTTGTGTCACAGGGTTATTGCACAGGGATTGTTCCTGACACTGTGTGACTGATGTTAACTGTTCATCAGAGTGATGAACTGTGGGTATAAACTGTTCTTGTGTCTGGTTGTTTTGGCGTACAGTGCTTTGTAGTGTCTACCAGAGGGGAGAAGCTGGAACAGGTTGTGACCATGGTGTGATGGATCTGCAGTGATGGTTCCTGCCCATTTCCTGACTCTGGAGAGTATAAGTCCTGAATGGAGGGCAGGTTGGCACCAGTGATTCTTTCTGCAGTCCTGACTGTCTATTGTAGTCTGTTCCTGTCCTGTTTGGTGGCCGATTTGGTTTGGTCCACAAACAGGATCCTTGCGTAAGCCCCTGGAGAGTCAATGTGTTGCAGGATGTAATGCAGTCTCATGTTGACTGCATCCACTGCCCTGTTTGCCTGGTAGGCAAACTGCAGGGGGTCCAGCAGGGGGCCTGTGATGTCCTTCAGGTGGGCCAACACCAGTCTTTCGAAGGACTTCATGACTACAGATGTCAGGGCGACGGGTCTATAGTCATTTAATCCTGTGATGGAGGCTTTTTTAGGGACCGGGATGATTGTGGAGGGTTTGAAGCAGGAGGTAACTTCACACAGCTCCAATGATCTGTTTAAGATCTGCGTGAAGACTGGTCAGCGCAGACTATCAGACAGGAGGTTGAGACGCCGTCTAGACCTGGTGCCTTCTTGATCTTCTGTCTGAGAAAGAGCTGACACACACCCTCTTCAAAGATCCTAAGTGCAGGTGGGAGGTCAGTGGGGAGGGGTGAGGGGGTGAAAAGGAGTGTAGGTGGTTGTTTGATGTCTGAGCGGGTGAGGGGTGTGAGTGTGGGCTTGTCAAACCTACAGTAGAAAACATTCAGGTCTTCAGCCAGTTGGTGATTCTCCACAGTGTGGGGGCATGGTCTCCTGTAGTTGGTTGATGTCCTTCAGGCCTCTCCACACTGACGCTGGGTCGTTGCCTGAAAACCTGCTTTTCAGCTTTTCAGTGTGGCTCCTCTTTGCTACTCTGATCTTTGTCAGTGTGTTTCTGGCCTGGTTGTACAGGATTCTGTCCCCACTTCTGTAGGCACCTGCATTTCATGCACAAATTAGCAGACTTCTCCCAACTGAAATTTGCCTATATTGATGAATTCGCCAATTTGAGAACTTTACAAATTGATTGTTTTGTAGATAAAATGTTAGAAAATGTGAAAATTCATAATTCCACAACCCCAGGTAACATATTCAGGTTACCTGTTTTATATGGCCAACAGTCTAAAACCAGAAAACGTTCGATTTACTTGTCATATATCACATGATGAAGAAATCATAATAAAAATCTGCACATTAATCGATTAGCAAAATAGTTGTCGATTAGATATAGATTTAATTATTTCAAATGTTAACACTTTCAGATGGTTGTTTCATTGTTTTATCCACCCACCAGTTTTTTCCATCTGTGTTTTCAGTGGATGTGAGCGTTCCCATCTGTGCTGTCAGAGATTCTGAATTGTGGGTAGGCCACAAGAAGATATAAAGAAATCTCACAGCTGTATGAAGACAACTGAGGCTGCTGGCATGCTGAGCAAAAAATACAAAAAATACCTGCGCACACAGATTCATGCCTACATGCATGAGTCAATCCCATATTCCCTTTTAAAATGCTGAATATCCAGTGGTGCCACTTTCTCTTAATGACAAAAATCTGAAAACAACAAATCAGTCACATAGATGACAAACACCACACAAACCAATAAAGCTTTGCCTCATTAAAAACAAAGACAGTCAAACATGATGGGAAGTTCCAGAGCTGGTTTCTGTTGGTTTCTCTGTGATTGCACTTGCAGAGTTAGCGGTTCAGATGAGATGCAGGGCTGGCCCTCGATCTGTGACCATCTGCTCCTGATTTGATAGCAGCAAACACTGTCTGGTTTAGCGCCAGGCGAGATATCACACAACACCTGCTGCTGGGTGCCACTACCACCAAGACACAAGCCCCATGGGACTGCCAAGTGAGACCCAGACTTGTACTGAGATAAGAATAACTTCTGAGAAGCGAGTGGTGGGATAGAACTTTATTTACTGAAAGCTACCCTAGCAAGACTTATGCATAAAACATTTCCCTCTGTGTGTGACTTAAAAATGAAGAAATCAGTTTAGTATGCAGTGAACCAGCCCTGATCTTAGCAATAATGTGAATGCAATCACTGTGCAATAGGAGAAAGAAAGACAGCCTCTCAGTGTGACTACTCCTTCTCCACTTAAACCCCAGTCACACAGCAAAGAAAAATAAGAGGGAGAATCATCAAAAATCTTTTTTTCCAATATGGTCTTTTAACTGAATCTCAACCCAATTTAAATGGAGTCAAATATATGCACTTACTGACAATTTTAGAATGACTCAGCAGACAAAACGTAGGACTTTTACTTTACTCTTATAAATAATATTTTCCCCTTGAATGCATAATTACAAATAATATATATTTTCTAAACAAAGAAAATACATCAAGTGTTTTTGCTTCAATTGCCAGTGTTAGACATAACTGTTCCATAGAGGGAAGTTTTTGAATATCAAAAGCCTATTTTTTAACTCCCATTCTTATACCATCCTTTCATCTTTTTCATTCATCCAATACACCAGAGACCTCCCTCATCACTTCCCCCATCAGTTATAGCTCAGTGAACTGACATGGCAGAGAAATACTCACTCTGAGGGAGATAAAGTATTTGGGACCTGTCAGAGGCAGACTGCGAGGACGCCACTCTGCATTTAGCAACCAACCACCTCAAACTCATCTTTACCCCCCGTTTCCACTTGGTTAAATTGATCCTGACTCAGGCAGACCAGTGTCTGGCTGTTTGACTGGCTAGTTGGAGGTTTGTGTCTGTGTGTGCTTGTATGTGGGGAGTGATAGTAACATGTGACTGTAGGAGACAGGGTGAGAGAATGTATGCAAACAGAGTCTGAATACAAGCTTGTGAGTAGGTGAGACTGTAAGAGGAAAGCAACATCTCTGCATCTTTAAACAGCAATTTAACACCCTGGTTTGACTTGAACATGCCCTTTTCACAAATTCAAAATACACATACTCAGCAGTAATGGTTCTACTACTACTACCAATCTTAGTCACATGTTGTCAAACCTTCAATGTCTTTGCAAATTACAACTCCAAACTCTCCACACTACTGACAAGTGACTTTAGTATTTAGGCTCAATGTCGGGGCGGTGATGTGTGGGGTTAGGGGGTGAACATAATGTCTCTTTGTTATTCGGGGGAGGGGCGGGGGATCTTTTTCTGATTTGTAATCACTGTCATTGGATATATTGTGTTTTATCCAATACTGTCTTTACAGTTTCAAAAAAGACCAACTCTGTTCTCTAACCTTTATTAAGAGTGTGTTTAGCTTGCTGCATAGCTGTGCACCTGCATGCAGAGTGAGGGCAGAAGAGTTATGATAAAAAGTCTAATTAATGAAACAGCAGTGTCTCTTGGTGATGGTCATCGAAGCCAAACTGGATTACGGGACCAACAAAAAAGTATGCAAAAGTTAATAATAATAAATTAAACCATTTAATCCAGAAGAACTATATATTGCTTCTTTTCTATATTTTCTGAAAGCTTTACAGGAATAAAGCTTTAACCCCTTTTGATTTCAAACCAGTGATTTCATTTTCAAATCCAACATAACAGGAGGCTTAGTGATTTATTGGCAAAACACAAAGTGGCTGAAAACAAAAGATAAAAAGTCTAAATTTAAAGGACAGCATTTGCACAGGGGACAAGCTATTCAGCATAAGAAGACAAAAGCGAAATAAGCAAATATGAGATGCTGAGACATACAATGCAAGTGAATGGGGGGTAGACTATGAAACATGGAGAAAATAGATGACAAAAAAAAAACTGTGACCACTGAAAAGAATAAGAGATGGAGTTATTGAGTTGTAAAGAAGTGAAGTATCAAAACCAGAGACAAAAAGCTCACATTAAGAGTTCTACCACACTCACCTCTCTCCACAGAAAAGCAATGTTTTTCTCCTGAGAAAAGTCAGAATGCTGAGGACAGAGGCTGATTTCCCACCCAGAGCACGTTCATAGAGAGGGAGTGGGAGCTCGCTGAGCCTGGTACATAATAGTGGAATAACTGAGGCTGAAAGCTGATGCCAGGAGGAGATGGGATATGGGATTTTCTGCTGCTTTATGGCGGAGGGCTTGAATGATAAGACAGCCGTGGCAGTGGGATAGACAAGAGCAGAGTAGATATGAAATAGGAATGGAGCTGCAGAGAGAGAAGCTGGCCAGTGGGAGAAAGCTACTCAGTTGTTTGTTAAGGCAACAGTAAGCCAGTGTCTGACACCACAAGTTCTTTAAAGAAGAATCCACCATCATTTGTTCTTACAGCGTCATATCAAAAGCTTTCACGACACACCACAGTGCTGTTAGTGATGCGGCAGTCACTTTTTTTTACCATGCTTAATGCTATGCATGCAATCTATGGTTCTACAGTCTTGATGTCCATCAACAACCTGTTTTGCAATGATCAAAAGCTTAAATGAGTGCACGTATTTTAGTACTACATCCAGAAGGTGTTTGAGTGAGTTTTAACAAATCATTCCATTTGATCATTTCCTTGCTGTTTGCTCAGTCCCATGCGTTATTGATGAAACTGTTTCCAAGCTTAATGTAAAAATAATACATACCCCATTACATTATTATTTGTGTTTCAGTTTATAGATGTTTTGTTTGTTTGTTTGAGTACATACTTTCCTTGCAGGATCAAAAATGATGTTGACAAATATACAATGACACCTTTAATTATGAATTATACAATGAAATGTTAATTAAAAAGTCAAAGGCACCCCCTCTACCAAGTGCAGATTCTTGAGCCAGAAAATGAGTGAGGGAACAAGTGTAGCCAGTACAACTATAGGCTATAAGCAGCAGTTCAGCACTTTGGTGAAGGACACTCTGACAGCAGTAAATGAAGTGCAGGCTTTACTTATTGCCTCCTTTCCTCAGATTTTCTCAGCTCATCCAGGGATTTAAAGTGATGACCTTCAAGCATCTCCCCCAGTTATTCAAGCATTGCCACCTCAAAGTTCAGTTAGTGGTGCCATTGACTAATCTCTTCACTTAGTCATGGGTGCTGATGGTGCGTAATAAGTCTCTTTCATCATAAACTGTCTTTGGTTGAAAAAAATCAGAATGCAATATAGGACAAGTAATGTGGAATGCCATCACCTACTGTATGTGGCAATGGCAGGTTTAGCAAACTGAGTGAGTGGGTGTTTTGATTGTGCATGTGTACATGAGTGTTGGCACATGCCAACCAGCTTTCAATTTCAGGAGCAAAGTCACTCCGTGTCACAGCTGACTTGTTCCACATAATTCCCAATTTCTACCAAATTTCAGCTTCTGTCCACAGAGAGATTCTGCCAAAGTGATTCCGCTGTATGTCACTCCAGTTTCAAGGAGCTTTTCCGCAAGTACGACTCTCATTAGCTGTTCAAATTTAACTCGTGTTTTGAGTAAAATCAACTATTCAGCTGACATAAAATGTGTTCTCTCATTTATGAGTAAAGTGCAGGTTCAATGGACTGAAAAAACATTCTTTTCAAATTGAAATGGAAAAGTCCTCTCTGCTTAGTGACTTCTTCTTTATTCAGACTGACAGAAAGGCAGCTGAGAGGGAGAAAGTAATGCATGTGAGCCCTGTAACTAAAACAAAGAGTATTATTATAGTATTAAGTATTATTCTAATCTGCAACATGAAGACAAGTGAAACAGGCTGATCCCAGATCAAGCTATCCTTATCCATGGGCTAAGAATAGCCCTGGGCTAACTTAGCCCCTTTTCACACACACATTATTATCGTAGGGTTAACCTAAGCCCATGGCTATACAATTCACTCTGCACTTTTACTAGCCCTGGGTTAAATGTCTGTTGGAACATGTGACTAATGTTTACATTCTATAATGATGTGTGACTACTCTTAAACAGCAAGCAGCAACATTAAAATATCGCCATTAGCAGTGCTTTATGTGAGAGCGGTGTTGACGCATCAAAAAGAGACAGAACAGCGGAGAAAGGAAAGACTGACTATTGTTGTACCTTTTCCAGCAGAAGTGAACCTCTTTTGACTGTAATAGCTGAAATAAACACTTACTCGACAAATATCTGCCTCTAGCTCATAGTAAATGTGATTGTATGAAAAGATATGATATGAATGAAAGCATTGATTGAACCAAAGCCAGTGGAATAGAAGATGGATTCTCACAGTGAGTGGTGAATCTCATTAAAAAGATATGTTCCATAGAACAGATAAATGGCCAACCATTACAAGCAAGCCAGTTTGCAATTAAGATTCATTAGCTGAAGAGACTCATGTGTCTTGAGTTCACCAATTCCGATGTGTAAATCATACCATTAAAGTTTACGTGATCTGTACAAAATGCTGTAGAGATAAAAATAGTCTGGGAGAAAATGTGCGCAACTCAGACAGCTAAGTAAAACAAAGCTCCATCTAAGGACTTCGCTATGAGAGTTATGTTTCAAAAAATGAGTAGTAGTGAGTGACATGGTATGTAATCTACAGAATTTCCTCTGAGAGTTACTTTCACAATCCAAACAAGTCAGTGGGCTGACAACACACAGACCACCAAGGAAGCTTGACAAAAGAAAAGAGGTGAGAAGAGGCACAGAGGTATATCCACATAATTTCAGCTCTGTCACAGCCAGTTGGAAATACTAGTAGAAAAGTCAACGTCTTATGAGCCAATTTCTGACTTGTATTGTAATGTACGATTGCATACTAATACAATATAGGACTTGCCACCTGATGTACGTAATGATAGTCAATGTGGTAACGGTCATACCACAATTAACTACAGATGGTGGATGATAAATATAAATCCCCAGAAAAAAGAAGATATATCTTGTGTATTAGAAACAATAACAGCTTTACAAGGTACACATCCTGAATCCACACCTGAATCAATAGCTCAGTCTTGTGCACGAGCCATCCATCCAAACCCTGCATGCGACAGAAAGAGAGACAGACTAAGAATGTTACATATGTAATAGAATTTATGTGTTGTCACATATAGGAGGACCCACTTTTAAAAATGTAATGAACCGGAGAAAACATTAGCTTATATTATGGTATAACTCAACACACTGAACAAAAAAACATTTATCAGCAAGTGACAGTCATGCCATATTTGTATTTGTAAACTGCATTTTGGTGTAGCAAACAGTTCCCTTGAACCTCCTAGATTATTATTACACTGTACACTGTAATATTTGGGGACTACTGATAATATGAAAAAATCTATACCACACAGTGATACATAAGACAGACTTAAAAATGCTTGAGAAATGGTTTTCATTGTGGATTGGACTTTACAGTGTTCATGCTGCATCAAGGGGCTCATCCATATTAATGAAACACTAGATGGACTGAGCGTAATGGACTGAATACACTGTGATGTACTAAGTGGTTAGACGGCTGGCTCTGTGTGTGTGTGTGTGTGTGTGTGTGTGTGTGTGTGTGTGTGTGTATGAATGAAAGGTAGAGGGTTGTGTTTGCTTTAGTGTGTATAGCACTCTTTGTGAATCTTTGTTGTTGTTTTGTGTGTGCATACAGAGGTTTTGGGACTTTCACTGTAAGCAAATTAAGTTCACTGGACAGTCACAAAGTCTTTAAAAAATGACAGGATAACAGACAGTGTATAATAAGCATAGATTAAATGATCAAGATGAACTGAAGTGCTAAAACCTGGTCTTGGCATTCCTGTACTTGAGAGTAGGGAGAGATTATAGATGGTCGTCAGTCATATGAATGCCTCTAATCCTAGATAATGGACAATATCAACAGGGAACGCATGTGTGTGGCAACAGTTGATGAGCTTCTAGGTATTGTATTTCTTAACAGGTGAAATATCTTGCTGCTAAATATGTACTATTTACCATATATACTGCAGAAAGAATACTTTCAGTGTATAATCATCAAAACTCCTCTTTGTTTCATTACAAGTATTTTCACTGCCAAATGAAATCATAAGGTTATGGCATGGGCGAATTCAATTGCTTGCAATCTGAGCTCACATTTCAGCCTCAGCATTTACTAGGCCTCCTCTTTAGTTCTTCCCAGAGTAAACAAACTAAAAACATGGCCCGTACAAGCCCTTTTAGTAGTAGTGTTGACAGACAACGATGAGTAATGTGACAACCAAATGACCTCATTATAAGCTCACCTCCCGTAGCTAATTCACAGATTCGACTTGGAACAGCCAATGCAAAACCAGACGATACTGTCTGGTATGTCCTCCTCACTGCAGTAGTAAGGTTCAGTTATTAGCCATTGGCAGTTCCAACTGTCAGTCTCAGTTGTTGAACAATCCCACAAGATGGTGGGACGCAGTTTAGTTTCAATATAGTCGGTGGGGACTTCAACTTTAAAACAAAAACCTGCTATAGATGACTTGATTTTTTTTAATGTTAGCTGTAAATATCAAGTTTCCATTTGAACCCCCAAAGTTAAGGATTTGTATGAGTAGGAACATGTGTATGTGGAACATAGGACGTCTCATTTTCCTCATGTATTTTAAACTTTTAATCTAAGTAAATAAGAATAAAAATCTGACATCTCTGTCAGGATGAAGGCTTTAAGTAAGACCCTCCCACTGTGCTACATCTTTTGAGGTTATCTACCTCTCTGCAGCCTGAAGGCTCAATATGCAGTTTCTGAACATACTTCATGCAAAGAAGATGGTTTAAAATGTGAATTCAGGCATTATAATTTGATCAGTTTGCTATTACACTCTATGGGCAGGCATGGCTCAAAGCACCGACAGGGCCTATTAAGAAGGAGCGTATTCAGGTATTCAAGTGAGAAAGGCAGAGGGAGAGAGTCAGTAGCAGAAACTCAATGGCAAAGGGTGAGTGAGGGAGAGCAAATCTTAAAAAAAGGCAAAGAGAAAAAAAGAAAGCAACAACATTCCAGCGCAGTGTTTGGTATTGTGCAGGCTCTGGGAGAGTTGTGGAGTCTGGCCTGGGAAAGAGCCAGTGCAGGTCTCTGGGGAGGCCAACCCGCTGGCCTCCAGACAAACACCAGCAAAGTGGCAGAGCAGACACAGCCAGACGTGTGGGAGTGCATTAAACACACAAAACAACAAACAGATTTATGGACACACACACAAATACTCCAAAGACAAATCGAGTATCGTTCTGAGAATATCGGCCATTTGAAAAATGTGATACCTACTCAAAGTGAAATTAATTATGTAATATTAGTAAAGCTGTTGGGTATGATAACACCTTTGTTCTGTATTTTTCAAAAGGTACTAGATGTAGCATTTCTTTTTTTAAATAAAACTTCAAAGTATGTATGTTTGAGGAATGCTGGAGTTCCAGCAGGGACTGGTTATGTAAATACAAATGCTTAATATAGGGTTCCTCAGCCTGAAGATATACTGTACTGTAATTGTATTTCAGTGTACTGTATATAATACAAGACTGTAGCTCTACACTTGATTGTTAAACTCGTTAAACTAGCGTTACTGCTCATTTTAGAGCAGAGCATGATGTTAGACCTGCCTTGCTAAACCTGAATATTACACTATACTGGCCTGATAGTAACTTTAAGTGCAAAGTAAAGAGATATTTCTACTTGCCTGATTGACTACATCCAAAAATCCTCCATTCAGAATAAATTTATTGGATATTTATGTAAACTAAAGGTAATAACTGATGTAATTAAACATGTTCCATTGAAAATAAATACAAGGCTGCTTTTGAAGAGCTACCCGACTGCTTACACAAGTTTATATGTGCATAACTTCAACCTGATCACATAAACTCTGAACAGGAACACATTGTTCCTTGTATTGCAGAAAAGTCACAGTGTGTGCTGCCTCAGTGTTCACAAAGTCCTTGTCACTGGAGCAGGTAAAAATGTGCAACATGATACCATCGCAGATCAGAGACTTGGCTCTGTACTTTTTAGCTCCCGGAGAGCCATTTGTGTAGAGGAAAAACATCTCAACTGTCCAAAGTCATGTGCAAATTCCATGTTATGGTAGATTTTCTTCCCTTAATAACACTACTCCAGAAATCCCCAGTGGTGGCAAAACTATAGAGAGCACAAAAAAATAAGTCTTTAACATAAACCGCAAAGAAAACAGCCAGAAGGAGGGTGGTAAAACAGATCTGGAGTCAGTGCTCAGTGTGAAACCCACAGGCTTTTTGGGCATGTTTGATAACTTGCATGCAACACGAGGCTGGAAAGGCAGAAAAAGACATTTGAAACATGTTCAGTCACTGCTGTGTTAATGTACTGGGCATGGGAAAAAGGAGGAAATGCACATGTTTCATCTACAGTAAAGACATCCAAACTGAAACATCCATACCTTGAATTACTTGCACACAACTGCAGCACTGTAGCAGGTTTATATTAATACACAATCCGGCTGTAGGGATATAAATAACAAGCATGTCATCATGAGATTTTTTTTTTCTCTCTCTTAGAGTTTTCTCTTTTCTCTGTCTCTCACCCACACCGACACACACATATACTCTCTGTTTCTCACGCACACATACGCTCATTCACTCTCACTCTCTCAGTTTCACTCTCCTCTCTCCCACTCCACACGCTCTGGTGTAAAACTGACACAGTGATTAGCCAGGGGCTGGTTGGTGGTGATGACTGTGGAGTGCTCTTGAAGGTGTTCTCACCCCTTACTAACATCCTCCCTGCTTCCATTCCCTCTGAATTTGTTGTATCTATTTATTTGTGTTGCTGTTTAAACCTGATCTTAAAAGCCTAATCAGGAACAGGCTGCAAATTAGCTATAGCTAGATGTCCTTTATACATCACATCTGTTGCACTGCTTCTTCCTATGTAACAATGGTTATCTGTATGGTCCCTGTTAAAAAAAAACAAACTACAAATAAGAGTAAAAAATAAAGTTGTTGTGAAAATGGTACAGACATATCTTAACAATTTACAGTATTTCAAGATATTAATATACACAGTAAGAAGATATATATTATATATAAATTATATATATTTGGCACTCCTTCTACATTCAACACTAGCCTATCCAGGCCTAAATTAGTCTTCTGGAGTACAGGCATGAGAAACAGAATATATAGGCAGAATATATAGGAAGCTACAAAGCTATAAAAAACAGAAACAGCCCCAAGACAAAGCTGAAGCTGCTGGAGAAACTCGTCCTACTTTCTTCGAAGAACAATCGCCTGTTTCTGCTACAGTGCTCGACTCGAGGACAAATGAGAAGGGGGGGGATTTGATAACAGTTCCAAATTACCACCAATAAAAAGAAACTGTGTTTTTGCAAATGTAGAAATTCTCTTCCTGTTCCCATGGTGGCGTTGGACTGTGTTAGGCTGACGGTAATGGAGGACAGGCTTATTTCACTAATGATTTAACCATGGCTCTGTCTGTTTCTCTGCCTGCTAACTGTGTTCTCTGGAGAATGGCTATGCTAATCCAAAAATCTGGACCCAGTTTGGAAAACACTCACAGCTGTCTTTCTGTGTTTTTATTCCAAAATGACTTTGATGAAAAGAAAAAGAAAAAAAAAACTCAATATGGGAAGGTTAAAGAGATAATAAAATCATTGTACTCCTTCATGAGTTTCAGTTTTATATCATAGATTTACTTCACAAGTGAAGTTACACAAGTGATGCCAAGTTGGCTTCACTTTACTTGACAGTAAAAGGGTCAAAAGTTGAAAAATCATCAACTCCAGAAAGACATTATATACAACAGTAGCGGTGGGAGAACAGCTGTGTGAGTCTGACCTGCATCATGATAATGGTAATCTCTATAAACAGATATCTGCATATCAATGCAGAATCTGTAAGCACGGTTTCCGTTTGTAGTCCAAGCAGCACTGACCAATCATGTTTGAGCGGCTTTGGTTGCATGCAGGTAAAGAGTCCGTGTGCAAAGCAAAAGAGGCGGAACGCATCGGCCAAAATGCAATCTCGGAACCCATCGGCTATTGTCGGACGATGTTTTTGCTTTTGCTAGAGATTAGCTTTTTATTAGCTTTCTTTTCATTTATCTGCATTCAAATCATCGTCAGACAATAGCTGAAATTGTGTGAAAGCAGGCTTTACTCCTGCAAAGCATAGAAGAAATTTTAGGAAGGGTCAAACAAGAAGAGACCATACAGGTAGCTTGCTGATAGCTAGCGAAAACATAACAGTAATCACAACAAAAACAACAACAAATCCTTGGCCAGTCCATCATTGTTTACAGTATTTTCTAGCAACTAGTTTTAGACAGACACAGAGCAATAATTTATCTTAGTGGCTTTAAGGAAGGTGATGAGAGGTGTGGGCCAAGAAATGACTGCTGACATCAAGAGCTTGGAAAGCTAATGCCATCCTATGCCACTGACGCTTCCAGGTGAAATGCACAGGAGAACACGAAGGGGAGCACGAAGGCAAGCAGCTGCCTGTGGGTCAAAAGCTTTGAAAAACAGCGCCTATGTACGCTTTGTACAGCAGCTCACACAAGGTACAGTACCCTCTGCCTTTGCCTGAACAAGCATTTCATCCGCCTCGCTTCCTCCAACCAGCCCCAAACCATTTGAGTTGGTGCATGTGTGCAAAATCGAGCCTGACGGGTCTCATTAAAAGAGAAATTTTTCAAAAATAAGATTTCACACACTTCCTGGTTGTGAGGGGGAGTGTTGCTGCCAGCCAGTGTTTGCTGCTTACTACATGTCTTTTTTTTTCCTTGGCATGGTGGAGAGATGAAAAATATGTTATTTCAGCATCAATATCGCAATGAACACACATGCAATCATCAGTCCCTCCAAGGAGTTTCAAGAATGACCATGAATTCAACTCATCCCCTCAATATTTATGAGAGCTTGCTATTTTTTTCAAATCCCCACGCAATAAAAATCCCCAAACTGGAAGAACCACAACTTCCTTGTAACTACGATAAGGACTTTCTTTCCCTTGTAGCACTTGGAAACACCACATTATACATCGTTCCAAATAAGGTCCTCTGATTTATATTGCAAAAAACCCCACAGTTTTTTCCAATACAGTTCAGCCCTAATGTGAGTCTCTGTATCTTCAAGGTCTCAATACAAAGCACCAAAGAAAAGCAAATGTTGCAGACAAAACTAAAGAGAAGATAGTTTTCTGATGTTGCTTTGTAAAAGGTCAGGTACAGCACATGAAGTATCTATTGTTATTACACTCACACACACACACACACACACACACACACACACACACACACACACACACACACAGCAACATCTGTGCTGGGAGCTGTTGAGACCAAGCACATGCAAACAGAGCAGGACCCAAACCTGCTGAGACACAACAACACAGATGGCTGCTTTTTACCCAGCTGGCACTGAGACATATGGCAACAGAGATCATTAGCAAGATAATAAGTGCATGACAATGTAAGCAAAGGTAAGTCATCAACAAAATCCTCACAAGTTCAAAAATGTTAACACGTGTGGATGAACATTCACCACTTAACAAAATGTGCAAGAATTTAAAGCTGATGTGTAACGTGAAAGGGGTTGGTCATAGTGAAAAGACTCAGAGAATTATCACTGAACTCTGCAGTTCTCCTCAGCTCTGCAGAGCATTTCAGTGTCTTGCAGCTCATTGTTTTGGTTTTATGGCCCACAACTTTACAGTCTGATTCAGTCTCACTGCTCTCATCAGCGTTGTTTGCAGACACAGCAGGGAGCTGCTTTCAGCGAAAAAGCTCTGATTAACCAACTGTGTCAGCCCAGCACCTAACAGCCAAAGTTAGTGACGAGTTGGTGAACATAGTAGAGCATTTAGCTGATAAAGAGCCATTTCTGTCAGGTGTTTGTGGAAACCAACACAGAACTAAAAAACACCACCTTATGAACATCATTATAAGGTGTTTTAGTTCTGTTTTTTTTGTTTTTTTTTGCTAATACAGTATGTCAGTGTCCAAAAATTCAATAAATGCTGCTTTTTAAAAAAGGAAATATATTTTCAAATGTTTTATTTTTTTTGAAAACATATACACTTTATATTATCCACTACCATGTACCAATTTTTCCACTGAGAGGACCCAATGGCAGTTAAGAATCTATTAAAGTCCAAAAATACTATACCAGTTGAGATTCTTCTATTATATATTATATCAAAAATGGATAGAGTAAGTTGTTTTGAAATCATACACTAAAAAGAAAACTGCAGTGCTTGCAATCCATATCACAGCCTGTCAGTCATTAAGTTGGGAACACAGTTGGAATTGTTGGAACTGTCTCTATAAATAATATAATAAAGAGTACGGTCTAGAACTGTTCTATATGAAAAGATAACTTCTGCTATGATTTGCCGCTATATAAATAAAATTGAATTTGAATTGAGCACTGGCTTCATGCATACAGCTTTTATTTTGGAGAAAGCCAGCATTGCCATACTAATGCCAGAGCGTGCTAGAGCAGTGTAGAGAGTGGAATCAGCAGAATAATGAGCACAGCATGAGAGACTAATCACAGCACGACTCTGGTCTATGAGGAGGAACCAGACTCTCTTGGCATCAACTTTTAGAGTCACAAAAATGGATCTTCGCAATTCAAAACAGTCCCACAAATGAAGTCATGGAGAGGCAGCTACTGCAGAGGATAAACCAAGGGTTTGGTATGTCGTTAATTCAAGTGGGCATGCTGCATAGACTGACTAACCAACCAAGAAAAGCTTATGAGGACATGAGAAAAACACAGATGGACAAAAAGATCAACATACACATACACACGAAACAGGGGTGAACTCACAGTGCAATGAATCAAGCGGTAGCACTGGCAGCCATGGGGTCCCAGTTGGTGAAACAGACAGCACCTACTTCTGGAACCTACAGATGATGGAGCAAAAACAGGCAGAGAAAGTCAGTGAGAGAAAGCAGAATCCGTGAGAGTGTGAGAGAAACAATGAAGAGGGAGGGTGATGGAAAGGGAAACAGAGAAAATAAAACAGAGACAGAGAAGAAAAAAGCATTTTGTTAGTTGCCCTGAGGCAGATCTCTTAACATCGTGGCTCATTTTCAGAGCAAGTCATTGTTCTGGCGTGGCATTACAGAACAGATAGCAGATTTATTGGTACATTTAGCACCCAGGGAACTTAAATCTTCTCTTATCTTCTGTGCAGAAAAGCTGTTGTTGCATCAGAACCCAAAACACAACACAGACACAATGAAATGTACATGTAGTTATTTTATCTTATAGTGACCCTGGGTGGTTTGAGTTTTAAGCCAAGCTGTTAAGCAGTCATGATTTTTTATTTTAATCGACAAACACACGTGGTACGTTAGTACGACTGTGTAGGCGTCTCCAAGCATGGATCGGAGGGTGTACTAGTGATTAATAAATACACTCTCAGCCAGTCACATCACTGCTCTGATCGCTCTGAAACATCTGTTCCAATCACAGTGAAGCATGACGACAATAGCTCAACAGAAATGAAAAATCGGCTTCTCCAGGAAATCATACTGACGTCTGGATGGTGCAGATCGGCACAATGCAAACACACAGCACCACAAATCGGCAGCCAACGGTGTTTTTTTAAACAGTTAATTAGTACAACGATGATAGAATCAAATAATAAAAAATAGTTTGGTGAAGCAGTTTATATGATCGCATAAATCCAACACTATTTGAGTCATAATTCTTCTGTATTTCACGCTGTAAATAGTTACATCATATCTTAAAATGTGACACAGCATTTCAACAATAAAACATGAACTGCTGATTTATTTATTTATTTATTTTTATAAATTGGAAAGGAGGCTGTGGCACACAGGATTAATGAGCTGATGCAGGGATTTAATGAACTGAAGGAGAAACTTTTCATACAGTCTAACGCAGCTGCGGACAACAGATACTGTAAGAATCACTCATATTCATTTACAAATGAGTGCAGACTGCTTTACTAACATGGAATTTTTTAATGCCAATTTAAACGCATCTACTGGCTGGTGTTTGATTCAAATAGTTAGCTTACATTTTAAGCACTATAGCCATATTTCTGCACTTTTGCTTCAAGTATTTACTTTGTGTTGTTGACAAAATCACCAAAGTGGTTCTGAGACGTCTATGCTCTGCACAAAGTCGAAGACACATTTTCCACCAAAATACCAACAACACGCTTTGCGCTGCCTCATATGAATGAATCTCCTTCCTCTTTGCACCTCTCCTCCCACCTGTGCACCGTGCGCTCTGCACTAGGCGCCAAAATACCAGACACTAAGTGTTTTTCAGAAGGCATAACTCTCTGGTCACTATGTGTCTACTCTGTGTATAATGCTCTACTGAGCAGCATGCAAACATCTATCTTGTCCTGGTGTCCTGTGTGCTGAAAATAAACTGGACAGTAACAGTTCACCTAATACAGCTGGTGGATTTAATGTCAACTGTGAAGGGAGGACATATTTTCTGTCAATGCATTAAAATTGCTCAGCCCAATTGCAAATTCAATCCTCCTTTTGCTCCTTGAGGATCTGTTTGAGGTGTTGTATTTGGAGACTAAATAGGTGGCTCCATGAGTGTTGCTATGCAACCAAGGTAAACCTAAGAAAATAACACAAAACCATCCCCCCATATTAAGGATTCTACCTTAAAAACCATTCTGCATTAATTCATCTGAGGACGAAGCATCTTGTTGGGGGATAAAAATAGCCACAGTCATCTCAGGAGCCTTGGTTTTTTTTAATGCGCCTGTTTATTCGCTTTAGACTGGAAAAATGATCTGTCAAAATGGGAATGTGGAGAGGAAATCCTTGGAAGTTCTGCGGTGATAAAAGTGTTGTTGTACATTAGTGAACCCATATTATGAAAAAATGCAATTCGGTTTCAAAAACGCTTCCCCTTTACTAATTCTAGTACAGGGCTTTACAAATTCCTGATTATAGATATTTCTCACTAAGTTGATAGTAACATACCAAGGTGTGCATGAGGAACAACTGACATGCACTTAAGGGTTCAGCAGTACGCTCATGCATGTTTCCAGTTGACGTGTAGTATGAATGGACAAACAATTGTTTGACCAACAGTATGACACAATTACATTGGAATAATGGAACAACTTTATGTGATGATCCTGTCAACCCCAACAGCTTTGATGGCATCTAACAAACATTTCTGGCAACTCTCAGGCACAAGCCAACAATGGTTTCGCCTGCAGAGTTGTCAGTGTGCCTTTTGGCTAGAGGGAAATAGATTTTTTTCACAACCTGGATGCTATTTTTTGTAGTTCTGGGCATCATTCCTATGGGTTATTATTACATTTTTCTCACCAACTTAATTGCTAAGATTCAGGATATGGTGTTACTGCTACAATGGAGTCCAGTAGGGCAAACCTTTAACTTTACTATACTCACTTGGAAGAGAAAAACAAAGGCAAAGGTTATGACCCAAACTGTTGTATAGGTCCATTCCGAGTTTTTCTACCACCCACCTTCGTTATGGAGGATTGAGAATTATAGAATAATTCCAAAAAGTGGTTTAGAAAATGCTGTCAAATTGGGGGTTTGTTTACAAAATGTGTGATTGTCTGATCGCTTGTGTTGCTTTCCCTACTACCAGATGACAGCAATTAACTTAATGAGTAAAATGTTAAAGTCTTAAAAATAAGACTCAGCTTGCAGTCCTGGGTAAGTACCCAGCTAATAGTGACCTAGCTGTGTGATAAGTGCCATGTAGAACAGCTAAAGGGCCTATAGGCATGCCCCAGACAGTTAGGACTCATTTTTATATTAGAATAAGCTCAGAGCATTTTTTTTTTTTAAAGCTGAGGACAGTTAAGAGCAGGATTATACACCCTATGCTCTGGTAATTTTTCAGTGTTATTTAAGTACACTAGAATAACACTAGCTCTATCCAGCACTGCCCTCCCACACACTCCAAGAGCTACACACACCTGCAAGCTGCCCAATAAAACCACCGCCAGTTGACCTAAGCAGGTCAGCTGGAGCAGTTCCTTATTAAGTGGCTCAGTGTGGACATATAACAGTAGAACAATGGCAGCCTCACAGTCATGAGCAGGATCATCAAACCTTTAGTTTACCACCACTCTGTGTTGTGGCATTGCTCTTCAGAGGTGGCTACAGTATCGGTCCAACACTGTTTGTTTTGCACATTTCAGCAGACTTAAAATTAAAGTGTGTTGTTTGCAGCTGCCATGGCATGCCCCTGCCTCTGTGAACTTGATTGACCACAACCCCTGCCCTCCTACCTAGTAAACAACAGCTGGCTCCAGTAGTCCATCTGCTACCTGTAAATTCCCTTCCACAGGACTCACAGCTCTAGCATACTATTGGTTTGTCTCCTCTGACAGGTGGGACACTGTGAGTGTGTGTTGCTGCTTTGACACCGTAATAACAGTTTCAATTTTCAACTGGCACACTCAGTGGTAAACAGGCTTTTAAGTGACTGTCTGAGTGTCTTTTTTCAAAGCATGACTGGGTGGCTTGAAAATACATGTACTGTTCATGCTATGTCATCTGTAAGTTACGTTGAATATCTACAGTGTATTCAAGTTTCCTGCTGTTTTTACGACTGAGAGTCCCAATGTTTGTGAGTCTTTGGTGTTACTACTAAATGAAAGTGGGACTTTTGGACAAATTGTTAATTAAAAGATGCTCAATCAGTCTGAACCGGATGAAATGGATAATGAACATTTTAGTTAAATGCTTGAATGTGTGACTGCTTATGCCACACTGGCTGCTGATAGGCTGAAACCAGACCAGAAACACAAACACAAGACTCAAAATGAGTATCTGTGTTTGGTGCCAACAATACATTGAGTAAGTAATTTAACCTAAATTGTGCATGACATATACTTGAAATCAGGATTAAGGTATAACAGCTCTAGATGATGCCATCAATCACACACGGCTGTCAAGCAAAACATACCGAGTGACCACATTCACTAAGCTAGACAATGATTGCATGCGCTGTTTGGAGGTTACTCTATAAGGTATATAATGCAACATAATGGCAACTGTCAACTTTTCTGTCTTTCATATTTCAGCAGAACTGTATGATCCAATGTACATTCAATTCCAGTTTTGTTGAGAGATCACAAAACAGCACTAAACTTTAATTACGAAACTGTTATTTGTCTCTCCACCTTTGACCTCCAATAAATTTAAGGAATTGCAATGCAAGCCTGTCTTAAGATGTAAGGCCTGTGTTTTTCTTAAATATGGTGTGTTAGATATAGTATAACTGTGTGGTTGAGTACAGAGACACACAGGAAGCTTTTACACAACAACAGGGCTCAGCGGAAGACCACAGACAAATCATCACTTCAAATCCTGAGCTTAGTGGCAGAGTCGACGCCACACCGACACCGTCAGCTGTGACTTACAGTGAACACACAGATGAGTCATACTGGCAGCTTCATGAATATGTACATACAGTCCACCCCAGTCATCGAAACGGTTGTTATGCTTGGTCCTCTAGCTAATCTTTATCATTGCTTCCTGTCAGTCTGCTCTACCTTGTCCTTGTCTCCATAACACCTTCCAAACTCCACTCTTCAAGCTACTCTGCATTTTCAGTGACAGGCTTTGTGCTGCTGGTGGTGACAAGGGCTCCACAGTGACAGCTACCACTGTTACTCCTCATTAAAGAGACAGATACACAGACAGGTGAGCTAAAAAGGGCAAATCAGAAAACAAGTGGCCTACTTGTGAGAAACTTGAATTAACCAAATTTGCAGAAATACATTTTTGGACAATTTCTAGTAAATTATTATCAGCAATCATACATATTTTGATATATTTATATTTCTTAAACTTTGGTTTAGTTTAAATAAAGACTACTTTTAAGTGGCAACTGTAGTTCCTCCACGTGTTTCCAAATGGTTCCCAGTCGATTAATTTTGTCGCCTGCCCTCAGTTCTCCCACGCAGGTGAAAGGGGAATAAGGAAAGGTGTAGAAACAGGCAAATAAGACCTTAGCTTGAAAGTCTGCCTGTATAGTTTTATAGGTTGCAGTAAAACATTTCAATACTAGAAAAAAAGACAGAAAAAGACATGGACCAAGGTAAAAGGACACGGCGGTAACATGAGGCCAACTCCCGCCGCTTCAGGTATTGGTCTTAATCCAGTACTTCTAGTGTTTTTGAGGTCGCCTATGACAGTTTTAAGGATGTGGGCAGACAATTAAGAGAAGGCATGTGAAAATAAGCACAATATTTCCTCCAGAAAAAAACAACTTAAAGAAGCTCTTCCTCTGGCCTAAGCAAATCACTTTTACGTTTGCCTTTAATGCACCTGTAAGTCAACTAAACGATATTAGGTTGAATCACTCTTGATGCAAATCCACTGCCCACTGAAATATATGAATGGACTGAAATTAAGACAGAATTGACTCACAACTACCACTCTGCGGCGACATAAACACTGAATGAATGAAAACAACAACAGAACACAAATCATCAAACACACTCTCTCTGGTCAGGCCTAAAAGCATTATCTAACACACAGATACGTGTGTGTGTGTGTGTGTGTGTGTGTGTGTGTGTGTGTGTGTGTGTGTGTACTATGTCTTCCTGCTTAGAGCTGATTGGAAAGAAATGTGTTGGAGGAGGGGTGGGATTATCCAATATACATACGGCAAAAATAGTCACAGAAGCCACAAATCAAGTTGCATTAACTTGACTGTACTCCAAGCACTGCTGAGCATGTACTTTTTTTCTTCACATTTGAGCAAATGAGAAAAGGGTGACCAACTCAATCAGTCCCCATCTCAATCTCAGTGTGCATTTCTCTGTTTCACTCACAGGTTCCATTATTACGGTCGGTTAAAATCCTTTTATTATGGCTGGAATTTGTATGCAGGCAGTGAAGGATTGTGTTGAAAATATAGAGAGGAGAGTCAGGGTGCAAACAAAAGTCCCTGTAAGCAGATAAACCTTCTATTTTAAATCTTTTTTTAAGCTGACCAAGCTCCACACAAATTCAATATTCAAAAGGAAGAGAAAAAGAAGCTCAGGCTGCTACAATAGCAAATAAAAGAGTAAAACTTAACAGGACGACAAAGCATAAGCATTGATCTTTATCCCCAAGAGTTTAAGTTACATGAACAGATAAAAAGTAGTTTGTGAATAAGGTCAGACACAAGTATTTATGAGCAATGACACACTCCAATTGTTGTCCCAAAACTGTGATTAAGAAAGCTGAAGCTACTCCAGTGTATAAAGAGAGAATTTACATGTGAGCCAGCTTGTCCAAAGCCACACATCCTGCTTAATTAGAGGGTGTCCCGTCAGCTCCGAACACTTGACACTCAAGACAGGAGATAATAAATATGATGCATAGACTGGCATGTGACTCCCTCTCCTCCGCTTCACCTAATCTGTCCCTATGCACAACCTTTTGTCTGTGGATCTCTTAACTCCTGTGTGATCATCCTGTCCATCTGTGTCTCTGAGCCTGTCAGTATGCTAGCAAGCCTCTGCCATACTGAGCTGACAGCAACAGTTGTTGGAGCCTTCAAGAGCAGGAAGAGGAGGGAGGTGAAGAACAAACAAACCAACAAACAAAAAATGTGGCAAGCTACTTACAAAGCAGTGGCGCGTATCCGATCAGTGGCCAGGCAGACGAACAGGGGAGCGAGCCACATGACAAACGTAGTCGATATGAAGCTGGTGCATGAATAAGAGACAGAGAGGGAGGGAGAGGTAGAGTGCTATGTGAGGAGGGAGGGAGGGAACAAGTACAAGAGTGGTTCATGATGAGGGAGCCAAAACATTATAGAACGGAGACAGAGAGGAGGAGAGTGGTGGGGAGAAGAGCTAGGACAAGTAGAGGAGGGTAAGAATATAATCAACTTGGCTACTTATGTTTAAAGAAGAGAGGGTAAAACCAATTAAGAACTTCTCATGGTGAACAGAAAGAGAATTTTTTTAAATAAGAGAAGAAATGAGAGAATGACATTGAGCTGAATTCTCCCAGTAGGACTGAAGTCCCAGAGAGAACTATCAGTTTTCATGATGCCTCTTACACGATACATTTTGCAGGCAGGGCCAGGGTCGAGCAGCTGTCAACCTACCATAGACATGGACCTGAGCAAAGATAAGCTACGGTCTGCTTAGTACAAATTTAGTAGACGTTTCAGTAGCCTTTTAGTTTGTTAAGTGAATGAGTCTAGATAGAGAAAGTGATCTCCCCTCCCTAAAAAAACGACTACCAAAGTACAAGGCATGAACCAGTGAAGCAAGGGCAGGATTTTAGTTTATCTGAGTATTTTAGCGCGTTACCCTCCTTGGGCCTGCAATAACACCCCCTGGCTGTAGAACTAGATAAAACGTCTTAACAGGGCCATTCAATGGGATATAAAGGGGGAAAAAAACACACCAACAGTAAAGAAAACTGTATGTGATTTATATCTCCTTGGTTAATGCTCACAGCTCAGAGGTTGGGCTACAGCTATGTCCAAGGTTTCAGACAACTATTAAAAATGTTCAGTGACTGAAATATGGTTTAACAAAGAAAGGTTTAATATATGGCGTTAGATTTATGTCATATGCTCACGAGCTCATTTCACACGCACAGATATTAATTGCCGCTCGCACAATATAACTCCTCGTGCACAAATTCAACAACCGAGAGTTGTACAGGTAGCTGTGAGCGAGCAACTAAACATAGGGAGAGGCAAAGAACTGCACATGCGTGTAAAACACTAAGATGCACGCGCACAAACAGCCACCACGTGCAGTCGAGTTTCTGCTTGGCGAGCGCTGGAGGGCATACACGCTCTCGCAGGTTCACTCTGCTCTCGAAGTTGAATTCTCCTCGCTCGAATCGACCTGACTTTTGACAGTTTGGGGGCGGAAACCAAGGGAGGCACTGGCCCTCTTATGATTGGTCACTTTCACCACGATCACGCACACGACCTTCTTTGATTGACAGCTTCTGTTTGGCACTGAACAACAGGCAGACAGTTTGACCAGAAGCTTGATATTTCAAACAAGTGAGTCCTGACAACAACTCTCGGTTGTTGAATTTGTGCGTGAGGAGTTATATTGTGCGAGCGGCATTTAATATCTATGAGTGTGAAATGATATAATTTGCTGGTGAGCATGTTTTATCACGCTCACGATATATGACATAAATCTAACGCCATATTAATATAGCAAAGAAATTCAGAATAGTATTCCAAACAGAATGATCTGAATAGATCTTTTTCGTTTTACATTTTGACTTGCCATAGCAGGAAAAGCACAGGTTAAACAAATTTTGTTAACAATGGCTAACTTCCATTAAATGTCTCAGTAAGCCATCCAAGCCTGTGAACCAGCATGCACAATACCAGGACCATTGGAACTAGCTCACATAATATGCAGTCATTTTTAATGTTACCAATTACACCTGTGCTTTTCCTGCTATGACACGCGAAAATGTCTGCCATGAAAAAAAAAAAATCATAGCTAAAAGGCTCTACAGAGGATAGCCTCCTTTCCCACACAGAGATCAAAAACTTAAAATGGTTCAACACAGCAGTGTCCTTGCAAAGCTGTAGCCTGCAGTACATCATCGGCCTTGCCCATTTCTTCAAAGTTCATGACCCACTTACTGTATGCCTGTCATAACTACATGCTTTTATTAGACACTTCATTTCATCACTTCCTCTAGTCTAAGTGGAACAGCTAGGTATGACAACTCAGTAGACTGACAACTTCAGTCTACAAGCTAGTAATTACAAAAAAGCGTTCCCAAATTGGCAGAGAGCAAAGACAAAATGCTTCCAGAACAAGGGAAACATGCCTGGTGGTATAGCATCGACTTCATAATGTTGTATTGTTGAATAGTATCTATGTTTATCACGTCCAGGGTGCAAAATTAACGTTTTTGTCCACCAGCCAAATGGCTAGTGAATGTTCAAATTTTACGAGCCACTCAATAGATTACCATTGTTGTTTTTGGCTGGTAAGTGAAGCAAATCCACCAACCACTTGCATATTTTACCAGCATTTGGCTTGTGGCTGGGGCAAATTTTGCGCCCTGATCACGTCGCATCAGGAATAGCGGCAAAAGATACAGCACTTTCAAAGGATATAGGTGAATCATTTTGGACGTCAAGACAACAAAACAAACAGATCAGATTAAGTTGAAACTATGAGCCTTAAGCACCCATTTTCTAGTATGAGTCAGTGACATCTATGTCAAGACAATCAGTAGCATTTACTGTGCCAACTCAAACACCTTCAAGACGATGCAATATTTTCAATATGGTCGTCAACATGTGTTCAGCTAATGAGCCTGTCTAAAACAGCCCAACCTAAACAAAACCCATCAGAGTTTCCACAACTAATACAACTACTTTCCATGGCTGCCTCCACAACTACTCACTCTTGCTAGACTTACAAGACATTTGTTAAAATTAGGTGGGTACTATGAGTGACTGTTTTACAACCAAACCAAATCTGAGGCATTCTCACTGAAGGCTTCTCAGCAGTTACCCAGCTTTTTTAACGATGAGGATAGACGCAGTTGATGACTAACACTTTTTTCCAGTGTTTAGTCTTGGTAGCACAGCGGTACTAAATTAGCTTAAAGAGGCTATTTCCTATTGACAACAAAGGTACTGTGCATGCAGATGTCATTTGGCAGATGATGTGGTGAAGTCTATGTGGCCCTATCATCTGTGCTGCCATCTGGACCATATGTCTTCTACACTTAGGGGCCAGGGTCCAGATTCAGAATAAAAACAGGGCACTGAGGGTGGAATTAGCCCAAGGACCCACAAGGGCATTAGTTGTAAAGAGAGAATAAGGGTAGTAGGTAGTTCATTAAATAGCAAGAGTGCAGCATTAACTGTGGCCATTTTTACAAGGGGTTACAATGTGCATGAGAATTCAATGAAATATGCACTTTATGGCATGTACTTCATCATGTCATGAATGCGCTATAAACATAAGAAAAGACAAGGAAATGAAGAGCAAAAAGGAGGAAACCAAGAAAAACACCATGCCATTTCTTAGACCGTTAGTTACTAAGGACGATCTCTGGGAAATGGTGTGGAAAACAGGGAAGAGGAATTCAGGGATGAGAAGCCAGTAGGATAAAAGTAAAGTAAGGGGGATGGGATGAAGTCAAGCCAAAGGGCTGCCAGTAATTAGCCCTCTGTATGTCCTCACAAAAAACAGATAGCTGATACAAGCAGGAGTTTCCTGGGAGATGGATTAAAATACCACAAAAAGCCTTTGTGGTCGCTGATGCTCCTCTATCTCAGGGATCACATTAAGCATAGCTCCATGAAAACATTACTGATCTGATCGCTCCACGTGACTGTGGGACACAGTGACGATATTGTATTTTGCTCAAGGCTAAATTCTATACTCTAGATACTTAAAACACATGGGTTATACTGCACTGCAGATGACAACGTACAGAGGTTGGATAATGCTACTTGTAAGGGAAAACACTGCAGAGTACGGCTCTGTAAGGATAATAGAAAGAAACAAATGTGTTTTTTATGTACCTTTCATTCACAAGGGACCTGAAATGCTTACTACAATGGTTTTTAGGGATTGCTAAATATCACCTATTTACTGTCCATTTTACAGATTGTATAGAACCCAAAGCAATTACAAAAATGCAAGACGCTGGAAAAATCCAAATGATTTATTCCCATTTCATCAGGGCAGGTTTGCCTGTGAGTTCTGAATCTTCAGTTACTTTAAAATCCCATGAGTCAACTGTTACAGTCTGTGACCACACTTAATGTCAGATGGCTTCCAAGAAGAATGCCTGTGGTTAGAGACAATTATGTATGGCCAACCTGCCATTAAGGTTTACTGCCTTTCATCTGTAAATGTGAGCTGCGTGTTTGTATGTGAGGCGCTACTCCTTTCATAAATATCGCTGTCGTGTGCATTTACACACGACACACACACACACCACTGAATCCTCACCTAACATGTTTTTCATCACTTCGTCATCCTCATCTATCCCTCTGTTTATCAGAGACAATCCCTTACTCCCATTTCTATTTTCCCAACTCCTAGTGACAGGGACCATAACAAGATCATCCATTCCTCTGTCCTTCAATATCAGCTGCCTTACCTGGAGGTGGGGGGACTTAAGCAATCGCAGCTTTGTCACTATAATGACTTCCTTTTACATGTTGTCTCTGGGATGCGAGTCTTAACCCATTCTTCTTTCTCAATGGTGATTTACCTAGAACCTCAATAAATCAATTTTGAGTTCTGGGATCATGAAAGTCTATTTTAACAACATTATTAAAGTAGAAATAAGAGTAGGCCAACTATGGAGTGAATATAGTCTCATTAAGATTTGTAAACCAAAAAACCAGATTTGTAACCGAAAAACCAGATTTGTAAACCAAAAACCAGATTTGTAAACCAAAAAACCAGATTTGTTTTTGGTTACAAATCTGGTTTTTGGTTTACAAATCTGGTTTTTTGGTTTACAAATCTTAGTTTTTGGTTTACAAATCTTAATGAGACTATATTCACTCCATAGCCAACAATCAATGATTTAAAAGGAGTAAAGCTGGGTTTAAAATTGACGTGAGGGGTTGAAGGTTTTCCCACGATAGACCATAGCTACACTGGATACATGTCTCTAAAGCTAAGCCATAACCCCTAGAGACACAACTACAAATCCTGCTTGAGAGTAAGTAAGGAAGGAAGGATAGAAGCTCATAATCACTCCTATTTATTTTTGGCAATTTCTGACATCCCAGAGTCATGATTTCATGGGATCCAGTTATGTACCCCATCTCTGCTGAAGTTCCACGAACCAGTGAGGTGTGAGATGCTGTTACACATTACTGTGTCCTACTGCAATACAGTCCTGTCAGTCAACACTGTAGTGGTGGGTAGGAGGTTCTGGGGGATGCTGACTGTCTGAGTGGAAAAAACACCTTCAAATGTCTGGGTATGAGTGATAGTAGAGCTCTTAGTTATAGTTTACATGTTTTTCCAAGCAATTCCTTCATCAAACGAATTAGCTTCCTGACTCCTAGTCGAAACATGCAGACCTTTTAGCTTTCCCATCACGACCCCAGCAGGCATGACATAACAAGAGGCCAGTATGAGCTCCGGTATCTATGGAGAAATGTAAGAATGTCATAGTAATCTATCTCCAACCCCAGTGGAGAGAGGAGGATGAAGAAACAGTTGAGCTACTTGGCTCGCTTTCGTCCCCAGCCAATACTTTCCTTTTTCAACCTTGCCAGCAGACCAGTAGGGATGTTGATTCCAGTTGTGTTCTGAGCCCATCCACAGCAACTAAGGAGCCAGCTCAGGAGGGAAACGTTTTCCAACAGCAAAGGACGGCAGGGATGAGCTAAGGCACTTAGAATTCATCAAAAATATATCAGAAAAAGAGGAAAATAAAGGGTATGGAGGGTGATAGTGAATGTTGCATTCTAATATCAGTAACACTCCATTTTTCTTTCAAAGGTTTAGGCAAAAACAAGGAAAAATAGGTTTCAAATTCAACTATTGTCTATCCAGGGCAGGATTGTTGTCCTTTGGCATATACTGACAGTTTCAGATGAAGCCTTGGGGCCTTCTCTGCTTTTCCATATTTAGAGGAAATGTCTGGGATGGACAACACAGGGTTGTTGAAACTCCCACACCACAAAGCGTTCCAAGTCTTTCTCTTCCCCTCTCTCTCAATGCCACTATCAGTACATAGCATTCTGGTGCTTTTTCAATCTGCCCTCCTTCCTCAGCTGCATGGTAAATAATTATTAACAGGATCAAAGGATATGAAAGGGCCTCTGCGTCAGTGAGGTTGAGCTTGGGGAGCCGGGTGACTGAAAGTGATAATGGCAAAGCACTGAATTGTTTTTGCCCTCTATATGGAGAGATGGAGTATCTGAGTTCTTCAATTACTATGGGGGGAATTAAGAAACTGTCTAAATTATTCTAAGGTAAATCGATTTCTGCTGGTGCTTTTACGAAATTAAAGTTATTTTCCAGATTGCTGCATTCACAACTATTATAAACTTTGAAACAGTTGACGTCTTTGACTAAGAAAAATCCCTTAGCCATGTCAAATTCATAGAACAATCAGAGTGAAAACGTAAATATCATTTTAGAGAGGCAAAATAAAAAAGATAAACAGTCAAAAGAAAAATGGAAACAGCAGCAGTGTATCCTGTGGAAATGTCCTTCCTTGAGCAAAACTATTATCTGTAATCATCTCACTGCATGCCCCACCGTATATCTCTGCCCACTATCAGATTGAATGGACAGTTACATGAACATATCCACTGTGGAAATACAGTACATAATGCTAAAAAGCATCCTGGCTTAGCTGGTAATATGCTCCACCAGCCGAAATGGACTAGGACAATTTGGTGCTTGGCAAGTATGTGGATGTTTTAAGACAGTTAATAAATGTGATGTACACTGGTGCGAATTTCCTGTAAGTGGTGAGCATAGATTCTTATGTGCCTAAGAGCCTTAGGTATTGCAGTTTAGCTAAAAGGTTGTTGACATGCAAAACCACTGTCTAGTGCCCACATACCGTACATCACCAGCATGACAAACTTACAAGATGCAGTTCACTCAGTGAATGATTTATTTGTATAAACCAAGGGGAGAATGATGAAATGCACTCCAGGATAAGATTTTAGAGTAAGAATGAGACTTGGACAGGCTTTAAATTCAATCATGGAGTGTGCCTTCATTTGCATGTCAAGTAGGACATGACAGTATCTGTGAAAGGTTTCAGAGGTGTGTGTGAACACTCCTGCATTCCTTAAGGAAATACCAAAACCCCTTGGAGATACTCAGCTTTAGCACTTAAATTGCCCTGCCCTGCTTTACAATTTCAACCAACAACCTGATTTTTTTTCTGTAAGTAAGTTGCAATAATCACAATTGACCTAAAACTGTTACTGTGCCTAAAAACACACCGCGACTTTATTGTAATTTCATTGTAATTTCAGGAGGGTCTGGTCAAAATCAGGAAACTCTGAAATAACAATAAACATCATTATCTAAATATAACCTGACATGTTATTATTAATGTTCATTATTTTACTTAAGACATCTGACACATCATTCATCAGGTTGCTTAAACATACAGGGTTTGTTCAGAATGAATGCAAAGCAAAAAATTGGAAATGTCGCAAGATGCAAACAAAGTCGATGGAAAGATGTGAATGGAGCTGCTCTAGGCTGTGCAGACTGAAGTAAAAATGTTTTGAGCTGAGCAAAACATCTGCGCTTTTTCAGAGTTAAGTGTACAGAGGGAACAAAAAGGAGATGGCCTGCAGGAAAATAACAGAAACAAATATGGAGTAGGAGTGCGTTCATGAATAAGAGAAAAACAGCAGGGGTGCAACAGTCGTAATGTTAGCATGCTTAAGAAACTACATGCTATGGATGTTACAGCCTGGTGATAGTCTGAGCCTTGTTTGTTGTTGAGCAAAGTGTTCTCATAAATAAATAGTAACTGAATTGTCCTAGAATATAATACAAGTTGAGTGGTATTACAATTTACAGTCTCATTTTGTAGTCTTGTTTGCATCTTTTCTTCAGTTGTTTATGACAATGCCACTGCAATAACCATGTAATCTCCTAAACTAGAGATAGATATTATATAGCATTACACGTATGTCACCATTATACATAATTTACAAGGTAATTTAACTCTACACAAGCCACTTTGCTTTTACTTCTCAGGAGCACGGCAATGATTTAAAATTAATATTTCACACGGTCATTTGATCCTATTAAATAGTAACAATGACAAAATCGCAGAATCCCTCCCACTTTAAAAGCAAAGGCCAGCATTAGAGAGCAAGGCAGAGGAAGGCATCATGTCATAAAATATTCAGGAGAGAAGGATATTTGATAGCCTAACCCGAGTAGAGAATATAAATTGGTGAGAGTGATGAAATGGTGTAATATCATTCTGTGACCATAAAATACTGATTCATAGTTTAAGTATGCACACATGTGGAAAGGCTCAAAAACCCCTTATCTAATAGGGCAACCGTGTATGGCTGCCCTATGAGAAAACAAGGGGACTCCAAAGGGTCCAGTGCAAGTTCAAAAAGTTAAATTCGACATTATGCATGTTTCGCATCCCGTCTTCTACAGTTTCAGCTACCATATTCACTTGAATAACCTAAAATTCGTATCAAAAGCATGTCTCTTTGAGGATTCTTACTCTAAAACAAAATGGGGAGGTTTTTTTAAGTATATAACTGTCATGAGTTGAATTGCTTCTGTGAGGTAATGTTATAGGAAATTAGGACTTTGAATAGATTATATGAATGTAATGAAATTGATCTCGGTATCACATTATACAGGAAGACCAAGAGTTATGGAAAGTAAGACTTTCAGTGTTTGTGCTATATGTATGTAGAAGTGTATGCAGCTTATTCCTGAATGTGTGTTTCTTGTGTATCTTCTGGTTTCCTCTGTTTTTGTCTATATTTCTAAAATGTTTTGTAATTTTGCTATAAATCTTATAATGTAATTATAATATATTTTGTCTGACAAATGTAATGAATCAGAAAAAAAAGGCAGGCAGCCATGTTGTTTAATGATGTCGTGTCCCTGAGCAAGTCACTGAGGGCAAGACTTAGTAAGCTATAATTTGTCTGTTATCATATGCATTTACAGGAGGATTGCGAAAACAACAGGAGGAGATATGGCGGTAAGCAATACAAGTGTGTGGCCACAATAGCGGAAGAGCACTAAGCAACAGTTACGTTAGGAATTAATGTGGTATACACAGTGTCTCCCCTGCCACATTTGGCCACAGGAACACCGCTAATTAAATTAAATTACAGAAGTGATATTTCATAGTGAAACCAGCTGAGCTTTATTAGAGGTAACAACTGCTGACATGACACTGTATTAATATTCAAGTAAAATTTGGGGACAAAGCAAAGTTGTTACTATATTTTAGTGTGTTTGCCACCCTCCCTGCCTTCTTTGACACCTCCTCTACGTCGTTGTCACCCAATCAAGCACATAAAACCACTAGAAGCAGGAGCAGAAAGTCTGTGATTTTCCATAGACAACATGGCAAACTAAATATTTCCCTCTTCTGACCTTCCTACAAGCATACAGTAAATAATATCTACTGGGTGTCAATGAGATCTAGAACCTTCTAATAAACTAAATGACTAGAGCTTCATAGAGCATCTGGATAATTTATCATCCAGTGTGTCAGTGACAGAGTGATGTTTTTTGATCCACACATTTGATTGTAATTTTGCTTTCCATAATACTGCAAGATCACAAATTTACTAAAGTATGGGCTCAAGTCTGTTTGCTATTCAAGATCAGAAGACATTCAGTTCAGGCAGGACTTTGTGAAGCGTCATTGAGCTGACTCTCAAACAAACAATGCCTTGCTAGAAGCAGAATACTATATGTAATAAATTGATCTTGAGCCTCTAAAATATGTAAATTTTCACAATCTCAGTTCTTCTACGTTGTATTTTAGTTATTAGCTGTCCAGCCTGACAAGATTATTCTCTACTAAGGCACAAACAATATGAGAAAACACAAACAAACGTACAAAAATGATCAGTGTAGGCTTTCATCAACTTGATTACTTGTGTCTGCTGTTTCCATTCTACAATGAGATGAGATCTTACAATAGCTAAATGACACAAGACAAATAACACCAATAGCCTGGAATCATTCAGTTAGAGCAAAATTAACATCAGCTCATATGGATGCTAAATATATAACAGACTTACAGCTATACAGGAGAAATCTGTTAGTGATCAAGAGCATTGTAATGAATTCTATACACAGAACACCAGTATCAGCAATGTGCTATCATTATCAGTCTTTGCCATGCTCCAGTTCTGATTCCTGCATACAGATCCAGATTTGTTCTGTAATCTCTTAACAACTTGTAAGGGCTGATTTAACAGGACTTGATACTGTCACTTGCCCAATAACCTGTCAGCGATTTATCAGCTTCAGAGCAGTAAATGTTGATATGTCATACATCACAATATACAGTATTCCATCATATAAATATCCTAGGCTTTTCACAGTGGGGGAATTTTGACACTGGTGTGTGTTTCTGTCTTTTAAACATGGTTTGTAACCAACAAACACTATGAACCAGAGAGGCCAAAATTTACACTTGCATTTTAATATTTTACACATAGACAGGCAGAGTTCCATTTCTCCTAATCTAGCTAAAACCATAGCATCACCTGCCATCTCAAGTCAGAGAACATCTTTTTTTTTTTAAATACTGAGACTAAGGACAGTGTGGAGAAAACTTACAGAAAAACCACTGCTGTCATTATAGATTATTCGATTGGTACAGTAAGCCACTAGTAACTCGCTGTCACATAAAAACATAAGCAGGGTTGCCTATGCTTCTTCTTGACAAGCCTAAGCTGAAGATGTATGTACTCAGAGTACTGTTAAAAACAGACTATAAACATATGGCAATTGCGAGACATTAAATCTACACGTCTTGCTTTGAGAGATCACCTAATTCCAAACTTTATGTTCAAAATATAACTGCCTTTATCTGAAGATTTTCCACTTCCCACAGAATTTCTCATTTTTGCACATTAGTTTAGCACTCTGTTCCTCTACAAGCTGTAAACATTTAAAAGAAATCTCTGGCAGTGTGTTCACTGGAATTGAATACTCTCTCTGGATCAACTTTCATGGCAAGGGCACATTTTAGAGAGAAATGAATACCCAAAGCAAAAACAATGAGTTCCTATCAACAATAGTTGGGAGAAGTGATCAGAGGAAGAGGGGGGTTGACAGGAAAGATAGAAGAGGGTCATGATTGTTAAGTACAGAATAATGCCCCGGGCTGATTGCCGCAGGTCTCTCAGGGACTGTCTTAGACTAAATATGTGATAAGAACCTGTGAGGGACTCTCTGAGAAAGAGAGACAGACACAAGATGAAGACAAAGAGGCAGAAGTAGAGATGCAAAGACATTGGTGGAATACAAAAAAAGGGTAAACAAGAGACTCTCTCTCCCATCTGTTATCTCCACAATAGACTGCTGGATGTATGCTATCTATCCAATGGTGCACACATCATTTAAAAACAAGACAATGAAAATAATTTCTAGGCAAGCATGATGAAAAGGGTGATATTTCTGAAACGGAACCCTTGTACGGGGATCATTTCTAACATTTTAACATGTAAACGAAGCATGCTACTGCACTTTGAGATGTTAAAAGAGGGAAAAGATACATGTTGGTCATTATAGCTGCATAGAGAACTCATCCATCGCATAGAGTAGGCAAAATGTCCGAGTGTGTGTGTGTGTGTGTGTGTGTGTGTGTGTGTGTGTGTGTGTGTGTG
>LKNJ01001907.1:118737-181840 GCA_002120245.1 Maccullochella peelii
GTAATGAACTGAAAAGTATGTGCACTCTTCTGCAATGCCTTAGTACAACAGCAAAAAAATCCTGCAGTGGATATAATTCTCCATCGGGGATTTCACCCAAGTTTCTTTTTCACCTTGATGGGATATTGAAAGAGATATTATATTTCTGGTCAATTTTTAACCCTGTCCCACTTTTCTCTCCTAAAATAGTTTCCACTTTTTCCCGTCCCCCTGCCAAGCTCTCTAAAATCTAATTTCATTTTGGCCATTTGGCATCTGAAGACAGATTTGGCTCTGCGGGCCTTCTGGCAAGAGGTAACATGCAAAGTTTCCAAAGAAAAGGGACAGACTATCAATCCATGGACAGAAAGTTATTACCTTGTGACACTGCAAGGAAACAATCATGATCTTAGCTTTTATGAGACGCAACATTTACATCAGTCTTGATCTCTCTAGAAACAAAATCATTCTTTAGGTTCAACTTTCCCTCCAAGTTCCACAGGGATATGGGATTATGTGCTGCAGCCTTTTTCACTGTTTGTATAGTCACAAACTGACACGAGTTAAAAATACATTTCATATTCATTTAATTGCTTAAGTCTGCCTCAGGCTACTCACTTAAACATTACATACTTCTGCAAATACTGGCCTTAAAATAATAGGCCTTTTCTTTTCAATAAATGTGGCTGAATTTTAATGTACTTTATACCTAAGTTTGCATTTCAACCCATATGATCACTAATTACATTGTACATGTTGGGAAATAAAGATGTTTTATTCTTGAGTGACAACTCTAATCACAATATCTTACACCCAAAGCTTTAAAACCTAATGAGCCAGATTGTATGAGGTTATCCTTTTGGTACAAGAACAGAAAAAAAAACACTACACTTCTCTCATAAATTCCTTGGGTAATCATTCTGTCTCAATCATCTCTCATTCTTTCTCAATGACATTGCTTCAGTGTTAACATCTTGATGACATTACCAGTTCAAGACCCCATCTGGTTTCTGCCTTTGTCAGAGACACACTCATTTTTCAATGCTGTCCATCTTTATTATAAAAATAGCCAGTCATATCATGATTGCTTTAACTAAACGGTAATATGAAAATGTGATTGATGAATAGAATTTACCTGATGTGATATTCTTTTGACAGTTCTTTCAGCCAGGCTAATCAGGTGCTGTGTTCAACTGGTTCCCTTTTGACAGCACCACCAATTTAGTGAATTTCTCATCTAATGCATTGCAGTACATTAAATTCATATTCAAAATCACTCCTCAGTGACTTCAGTACTGGTAATGCATACACAATTGAGATTTAAAGGCAAATCAAACACAATTGTATAGTGTTGCACTGTAACAGTCTCTGTATTTGTATCCCTAAACAAAGTAAACACAGAACAAACTGCTAGTAATATTGTGAGTTTTTGTGAGTGAAATTTTATATCCAGAAAAGTCCATAACAAACAGTGACTGACTGCTGCAAGGCCACAGTAGCCTTTAGTGAACTAGAGTGCTTGCCTAAAATGCAAATAACAAAACAACCTAAAAAGCACCAGCAAAACAAATCAAATTGACTTGGGCAATGTTAAATTGAACTGTATGCATTTAGGGAAACTCATCATCAGTCTAACTCAAGTTCTTAAAATCCAAGGATTAACTTTGCTGTAGGGTACTGATATCAGTGAGGCCAACTTTTAGTGAGATTTCAGACTACTAAAAATCAGTCTTCATGTAATTTTATATGGGAGTGGGATATTGTCTGATTCAACAAAATGGAAAGGAAGAAGGTGACCATACTGACATCGCCTTGGGGGTCAACTGACCCTTTGAGGTGATCTATCACCACATATTGCATTCTCCACCCAAATCTCTCATTCCCAGGCACTTGCCCACTGCATTACATGCATACAGATCACACATTATTCTGAATGAAATGGGCCAAATTAGAGCGCAAATGATCAACAACAGAGCAGGAGTGCGGGGTGAGGGCCAAGGAGTGGACTCTCATAGATCGAGGTTACCAAATGTGCTGTACACCACAGATGAAAGATGACCTATTAGCTCAGAGGCTCCATTTTCATACTCATCAATAATGCATGTAGTATAGATGCTTTTCTGCCCTACTAACTGACCGATTGACTTGCATTATTTGTCACGGAGGAAATACTGTATGTTCGCATGGGAAGTGGAAGGTCAGCATTATATCCTTAGATCCAAGCTTTCTGTCCCCAGCAAACCTAATTTTGGAGGCAGAAGTCAGTCATCTAAATATTTCTGAGTTGGGTAATATAATGTCCAGCTGAATTTACAAAATAATGAGGCACTGTATAGCAATCTCAGCTATTGCATTAAGATGCAAAGATCAGCTAGGCACCAATTACTAAACTGGCACTACAAGCTTAAAGGGCTGCATAAATGTTAAATATAATGATTACTGAGTAACAATTCCTTCTCATTTAAATTCTTAAACTAAATTTAAACTTTTTTGTGAGATTGTTTTCTTAAATAATGACTAAAAATATTAAGCTAATTTAAATATTTCAAGATTCAAAAGGCCTTTAGGATAAATTTAACCATCTATCCTTCTCAAAAATTCTAATTCTTTATCTTGATGTTCATAGTATGCAGCATTAGTATGTAACTACTGCAGGTCAAAGAAAATATGACATGACTGTACATCAGTGAAACAAGGGCATTTCTGAAACTTCTGAAAGCAATACATTTGTTTGAAATAACCATCAAATAAACAAGAATAGTTGAGTCAAAAAATGACAAAAATGGCCAGAATATTCAAAATGGCTGACTTCCTGTTGGGTTTAGGGTATAGGTCCAAGAGACTTTTTTAAAATTTATTTATTTATTTATTTATTTATTTTTAGGTCTAGAGATGATACATCTGCCTGTCAAATTTCGTACATCTAGGTGAAACGTGCTTCAGGGGCTACTCCGTAGGAGGCGCTATTGAGCCATTTTGCCACACCCATGCGCGAGACCCATAAAATACGTACATTTTCACCACTTCTGATGCATGTACAAAATTTCATGAGTTTTGGAGCAGTTTCAGCCCTTCAAAAATGCAATTCATTTGTTGAAATAAGAATAATTCCTTCACTTTCAATAGGATCCTCGCACCGAGGTCGGTGCTCGGGCCCTAAAAATATATTTTTCTTTTACATAAAAGTGTTTTAAGGTGCACATGAGCTTAAAACTAGCATTTATGCATCATGTAACAGGTAAAGAAAAACATGAATGATGTTAAGTCCTGACAGATGTCAGAGGTCTGGTACAGAGGAAGGCATTCACCCCACCCTTCAAGTTTCAGAGAGCTGGCATGTAAACACAGCTGAAAAAACATGCAATAGAGGGTGGGATGAACAGGGTTTGGCCGGGTGTGGAGAAGTCACAACAAGGCAAGATTGCATATAGAGCAGACAGACTCAGAGTCTCCTCACTCATAACATCCACCCAGATGACAATGGTCAGTAGTTACACTGGTCTGAACCAGTATTTTCATAGGCTAAAGGCTTAATAAGATTGTGACAGAGGGATTATAGAATAACGAAACAAGATCATATACTTTCAGCAGTCGCATTCAGTTGGATAGCTCCTGGGTTGTCAATAAACCTGGTGCAACGTAATACGTGTTTAGGTTCTTCTTTCAGTTACAATGTGATTCTAATAGCAGCCAACTTCCTTCAAAATTGACAGGATGATAAATCACCTGCAGGCAATGTTCTATCACTTCCTTATCTGGCCTTGCACATCACCTCCAATACTGAGTGACATCAATCATGTATTAGTGTGTGTGTGCGTGCCTATGTGCAAGTCCTGTGGTAAAAGTGAGACCCAGCCAATCTGTCTGTACGTCAACTTTTACAGTTGTTTCCCATCACATGCTTCAAAGTTTCTATACACTTTTATTGTCAGTCTTTCTAAACTTTGCAAAAAGCAATCAAAAATATGAGTCTCAAAAGAGTATAAGAGAGAGAGGTCTTAGCTTGAATTCAAAAGATTAAGCCCTGCAGGAGGCATATAGCAACACTTTTGAACAGTTAAAAACATGCTAAAGCAGAAATCTGATTTGCAACGCTACAAGAGAAGAGCACCATTATTAAGGCTATTAAAAAACAAATGTCTAAATGTCCTCATGTTACAAGCCTCTCAAAAATCTCAAAAATCCAAGTGAAGTATTTTAAAAAAAAACCAATCTTTTACAGCCTTTTAAAGTACATTCTAAATCAACAAAATATATGCCTCTTATAATATAATCAAATGCTCTTCTATCAGACACACTCAAACAATCTGCTTGTACAGCTGTAATAGATGTTTATGTTTTATTGGTCAGGTGACTATACAGACAGAGCTGTGACTACACTGCTCAAATAAAGCAAAAGATATAGTGCTATTTGATAGGAAAGCCAGAGGCATTACTCAATTGGAAAACAGTGATACTTCTTTTGAAATTTTCCATTTTAACTTTAATATCAAATCCAAATCATGAAATCCAATTCCTCATTCCATCTTCAAAGCACAAACTGTGCAGGGGGGCAGAGGCTGAACAGCTGAAACTTCAGCTTGTTTGAAGAGCCAGGCAAGACAAGGTTGACTAAACAGTGAAACAATAGGTGGTCAGACTAAAGGGCTTGGCGCAGATCAAGTTGAAAGTCTTTGGCAGACTGGTGGCCAATAAATCTGAAACACAGATTACATGACACCATTTGAAGTAACTAGATCTATTTTCAAAAGTCACAGACTTCCCCCTCTACAATACCCTCTAGTGCTGATTAGTTGGCAGAAATCATAAATAGATAGATTCATGATAGATTAGTATTCACTCGGAATTTTAATCAAGCTTATCTGCATTTTACATTAAAAATATCTATAAATCTAATCTGACAGCATGATCTCTGCAGTTGGGAGACAAGCTCAGGGCCATGCATGTGAACACTCCACTTGTATCCTGGATAATGGATTACTTGACTGGCAGGCCACAGGTTGTAAGACTGAGGAACTGCGTGTCAGTTACTGTGATGAGCAACACTGGGGCCCCCCAGGGGACAGTCCTCCCACTTTCTTGTTTACTCTATACACCTACAACACGGAGTCGTGTCTCCTGCAGAAGTTCTCTGGTGACTCTGCCATCGTCGGGTGTATCAGTGGACAACAGGAGGGGGAATGCAGAGGCCTGGTGGACGCCTTTGTTGGGTGTTGCAGATTGAACCATCTGCAGCTGAACATGAGCAAGACGAGAGAGCAGATTGTGGACTTTTCCCCGGTACCCCGCATTGTCACAGTACAGACATCAGTGGATTGAGAAGCTGCTGAGGTCTTGCTGAACTTGCTGATTGGACATTATAATTACATTTTCCGTAACCTCTGGCACAGTGCAATGCATCTCTTGTAACTTATACTTACATTAATTTTGCACACATTACTGCAATTTTCACAGTTGTATGCATGCACATGCTTAAAATGGTATACTTTTTTACTTTAACGTTAGTTGTGTTTGATATTTGCTATATGAATCTACAGTCTGACTTTACTGGTTGTTAACATTACAGTGATTTATAGTCATTTACTTCAGTTCACTTTCAGATGATTAACATTAGTAAGTACTGGAAACAGAAACAGAGTAACCCAAGTAACATGATTTTTGAGAGAATACCAAATTGCAAAATGACTAACCCATTCCATTAAATCTCAAGGCAATTATTGGGTTTATTAAACTATGACTAATATCCCTGTCTTCAGTATAACACCAGCATAAACTGTCACACATACGCTAAAATGTAATTGACCTTAACATGCTTTACCTATGAATATTGCTGCTTTTATTCACATGTCCTGAGCTGGCTAATTACTCATAGCATTTTACACAGAAAATCAGCTTCTAATCCCACATGATGGGAGACATAGAAAATTGCCAGTGCATTTATGGGCTAAGATGAACGTGGCAAAGCAGCTTAAATGATGTTGTTACGGTTGCAGTGCAATACACTAGGGATGACTTGGTGACATTTTGGAGGAGTAGTATGTGTAGGGCTCTATATGAGCCACATATCAAGAAATAAACCAAAACTATGAGTCTACAGCCATGCTAAATGCTCACATCAGCACACTAACATGCTGACATTGACAATTCTAGAATCTAGATGTTTAGCAGGTATTTGGTCATAAACCAAAGTATTGGACAAAATGGTATTTTGACCAGATGAAGGCGCTAGATGAAAAGTTCAGAGATCAAAGTTATCACAATTTATCACCAATAGTAGTTATAGTTATTTAAAATTTGACATGATAATAAAAAAACTTTGACCTGCTGGTAGAGCTAGAGGAAAAGTTAGGTGTTCACCAAAGTCCACAGGAATCATGAATTGAAAATTTCATGGCAATCCATTTAATAGTTGTCAAGATCTTTCAGTCTGAACCATAACGGTGGACTGTCCTTAGAGCCATTCCGCTAACACAGTGAGACCACAGAAAATCTAAGGCTGATTAGAAGTGAAACATAATAATTTATGATAATAAACTGGAGCATAGGTTTATTTAGAATACTGTCTGCATGGGTAAGTAGAGCTTCATAGAAAATTATAAATTTAATTCAGTTTTATTTATATAGCGCCATATCATAACAAAGTTATCTCAGGGCACTTTTTCATATAGAGCAGGTCTAGACCGTACTCTTTATATTTACAGAGACCCAACAATTCCCACCAAGAGCAAGCACTAGGCGCCAGTGGCAAGGAAAAACTCCCTTTTAACAGGCAGAAACCTCGAGCAGAACCAGGTTATGGGTGGGCGGTCATCTGCCTCAACCGGTTGGGTTGACAGAGAGAACGAGAGAGCGAGAGAGAGAAAGAGAGTGCGAGCAGGAGGAAAGAGAACATACAGTAGTACACTGATACTTCCTCTAAATAGCCTAGATAAAGCAAAGTTAAGCTCCCTGCAAAATAAATATCAACATTCTTCATTGATGAATGGGAGGATGGCTGCATGCGTGGGAAAGCATGTCCATATCTTGGCAGCCTTGACTAAGGACTGGGGAAGAGCCATGGCAGGCCATGAGGAGCAATGACCTCTTCTCATGCAATGGCACATTCCTGCCATAACTAAGTTGAAACAGGCCTGGGATAACTATAGCAAGCGGCATGGAGGGGATGGGGGTCACAGCTTGGTGGAATTTAGGGGAGACTGCCACCCACCCCTTTCAAACCATTTTGAATAGGCTACCAATAAGTCCACCAAGACTGCCACTGGACCTAGAAGGTTCAGGGTGTCAAACTGGTGTCATTTTATCACTTCATCTTTGTTCTATCAGCAAGTGATGGCAAGAGTAAGCAAGGAAATAATCTAAACATTTGGTTTTTGGGATGTAGGTTAGAAGACACATTTTCTTAAACATCAACTCTTCATTTATTAAAGGAATGTAAATCAAATGTATAACTCCAACAAGAGTTATCATGTATTACATCTATCAAGTGTTAATGTATATAAAGCCATTAATAATATTTTTAAAAGTTGCTCAGTGTCTGCTTATTACAGATTTTTAGCCCACAGAATATCTCCTGAACACAAATCTAAACTGAACTGCCATGAAAACCAATTGGTGCTGTGTTTTCAAAAACTTATCATAACCATATCTGACTTGTTAGAACTTGTAGTTGATAACTTCCTTACATCAGGCAAATACTTATCACTTTAAAAATAGTATATAAAGAATATATAAAATAGCAATAACAAAATCTGTAACTCCAGTGAATTTTTGCTGGTGATGATGGTTATCCCTCTGAGGTTCCCTATGACTAATGGTTATAGAAATGAAGCAGAGAGCTGACCCATAGATCATTTGATATCATGTTTCAGATTTATGTGACTTCCTTAGTGAAATTCACTTTCACTCTCTGAGGTGCTCTGATGGGAACTCCAACAGCTGCTGGTTTCCACAGTCCACTTAGTGGGGCCTTAAGGGAAAGTCAGGGATTGAGCGACATAGGCAAAGCAGGAGTGTGATGGGAATACATGTTCAAGACACCCACTCATTTATTGATCTCCACTGACCTTGGCTCCATTGATATGGTGGGCTTCAAGGACAGACCACTATCCAAGGTCTATCTTTTTTCACTTTCACACTACATTTCCTGGAAGTTAGATACTTTCTATGGCTTAACTGATTTAAACCTTATCAATGGGGCCCTAATGGGAAAACCTTACATTGTTTACTGTTGGAGCAAGATAGTGAGGTCACTTTTAGTGAGCAATGTTGAAGTGGTAACTCTAGAGGCAAAAAGCACAGGGCACATCCTAATCCATTTATCAAGGACAATCACAGTGGGGAAATGCAGAAATCAATAAGCAGAGTAATTTAAAGAGCTTCCATGAGTCAACAGTGTGTAATCTTGATGGATCTATACATACATACATATACTGCCAGTCAATATACACCACCATTCAGAGTGGTCAGAAACTCCGCAGGGACTCAAACACTACACTTGGCCTCAGTAGCAAAGCCACAGGGATCTAAACAGAACATAAAAAGTCTGGTAAAACTAGGGGTGAGCAAATGTATTTCTTTCCCTTTTTATTTGACAGCAAAGTAGATATTCTACCACTCATATCAGGTGATACTGATAAGATCTCCATCTCTTCAGTCTTCAGTAACACAACAGATTAAGCATCTTAAATGGCAATCTTAAATAGTTACGTGACTTTCAAACTAAAAACAGGATTCAACTTTATTCTACTGCTAAACTGAGTTGAGCTCCATCTTCATATTTAGTGCCCCAACATATAGGCTGCCAATCCCAAGGTTGTGAAACCTTTATATTGTGCCAAGCAACATAGCAACTTTGTCGCAGATATGTGTGTTTAGATGAAATTAGTGTGTGTGATGTCACACATGTTTCTGAAGGGGCAGTTTGAAGACTGTGGGTTCACCATCCGACGTCCTCTTTGTCAGAAAATTTTAACTTGGGCAGGAGAAGGCCTGGGTGGAAGTGAGGTTGTACAAGCAATCTGTAATTAATCAAACACATATCCCCCTCTTCCAACCTGAATACTTTTTTAATGAAACAATCCTTGTTTAAATCACTGACAAAATATGCATGAGAAGAAATCACCTCTTGTGTAAACATGAGAGAGAACTGCATTTTAATTCACCTGTGTTCCTATTGTCCTAAATTATATTTCATCATACTCAACTTTACTAAACTGTAAATCTACCATTTTCCTTTCCCCTTTTCTTAAACTGGCCTATAGTAATACTGCTTTTGATGACATTGACGGTCTGCTAATATATTAGTGCTGCTCTACAATTTTAACCATTAAACATGTCCATTAATATGTACATTTTCAAATGGAAAATGGTCCTTGATTACCTGAACAACTCTTATTTCAGATGTCGAGTGTCTAGCACTGACAACAACAACATACAGTAGCTCTGTAAGCGTGAAAAGAAAATTGAAACTGGTGGAGCCCCGAAAACCAGTGTTGTTCCTGTTTGACATGACCAACTGTGCTGTAGCTACAGTAGCCAGACTGTCACCTGTTTGGGGAAACAAACAAAAATGTCTTTCGATTAAAAGGTTCATAATGAATGATGTAAGCTATATTAGACTAATTATTTGACATAACCTACTACTCTTGTACTCTAACTTCATCTGTTCAAATACATCATGTGTTTTAATACTCACTCACTAAAATGAGAAAATTGTTCACAAAAAGGGCTGAGGTTACAGCGAAGTGTTTACACTGGATTTGTTCTAACAATCGTAATCAAGAGATTAGCTTAAATCGAGGGGAGTTGATGGGCCTTAACCTGAGCGTTCATTTGTTGTGTGCTTAGTTTTTTTTTATTGCATCTGTTTGTATGCAGAAAGCTGGAGAGGAGAGTGAAGCATGAGGCGAGAATGAAAATCAGTTTGGTTGTATATTAGCTCTGCTGATTTGGAATTCTGCAATTGTAATATAGATGCAATTTCCCATGAATCAAAAATAAAGATATTAAATCTTTGTCAAATCATATGGAAATATGGTCAAAGCAATTCATTTTATCAGGTTCTCAATGTAACAATCTCCCTCGTTCAGTCTTATTCAGTCATATGCAAACTATGCTAAATTGCTTTGGGGTAAAATGCTGATGTTGCCAGCAATTGATTTGCATTCCCTTCTGTAGCCAAAACAAGCCAACAACTGTACATACAACTGTTCAGTTGAAGATTCTTGTGGTACTTCATAAGCACTGACAGCAATGACCAGAAGAAGGAAGATACTTAGGTAACAAAAAGTTAAGTCTTCCGTGCAAATTAATCCTTTATTGGTGCATCTTTCTTCCAATGGAATCTCTACTAAGGAGTGTCAATAAATACTGTTGCACTACAGCACACATGTTGGCTTTGGCAACTGTAATAAAGCTCCGACTTTACTGCTGCTGCTATCTTATATTTGTGGATAATTATTACCCCAGACACCCCCAATCCCAAACTCAGTAATTAAGTTCCCTAGAGGAAACCAAGAAGAGATGTGGATGCCACATTCTTGCGTCCTCTTGAGCACATTCAAGTTAATGCCCTCACTATCAGTGAATCAGCATTTAGAATATAATTATGTCAAAGACAACACTCAAATCATCTCCCCCCTAAAGATCCTCCTGATCCTCCATGAGACTAGATGGCGCAGGGTCTATCAGTGGGAGCCTGTGAACACTGAGCAATGTGTGGTTGCTGGCCTGGACTCAGCCAAAGAGTTGGCAAGTCAAATTATGCTTAAGCCACTTCAAAGTCCATCTAAAGACAAGTGTGGGATTTTGCTATGGTGCTAATTAGGCCTTGGAATCACGAGAGACCTCACGGTGCACATGACATTGCCACGATAGTTGGATCACAATACCCTGATAGACTAAACTATTGCATGTTGAAACAGTGGACTACTATAGAGGTTTATTATTTTGTTTGAAATATTTTTAGTGACAAAAACATTAAAATGGCACCTTCATATAAAAAGCAAAATCCCTATCGCTAACGAGTTTAGCACTTTTACACCTTTTGAAAGTACGTTTTTTCATACCACCATTTTTATACATCGGGAATCAAAATACAGAAATAGAAATGCAAACAAAATGTGCATTAAACCTGAACCTGAATACCCTAAAAAACTGAAAAGCATTCATATTTTTTGTCCACAATATTACAATAGGTAATACACCGAAACAGATGCTATAAATACCGCAGCTGAACATTTTTAGTACCAAAAAGAAAGAAAAATCCAACTGACATCTACCACTGAAACTTTCTTCTTGTAGCAACAAGAGCACAGTATGTTTGCAAGACACAACAACAGACAAAGCAGATCAAATGTGTGTACATGTGTCAGGGGGAGAAAAAAAGGAACGTAAAAAATGTATTGTGAATGTGAAATAGAACAGCGATGACAACCATATTGGAGAGGGACTTACTGAGACAGCATAGCAGTCTCAGTCATCAAAGTAGAGGTGGTAATAACCACCGAAACAGAACAAAAACAAAACATGGCCAGAAATAGCTGCTGAGCTTTGTAGGTGACGTGAAGCTACAATTTTGAAATACCTTGCCCATGAAGTCAGAAAGGATGAAATCATTTCCCAGCAAGAGAAGATGCGTGTATACTAAAAACAAATGATTCCATAACAACTGAATCATTTGATCTGGGATTGAATTAAACTCCAATATATAAGATAGTCTGCTAAATAAAAGTAAAGATATAATTTCAACATGCATTATTACACTCAAAATGACATATCTTATCATTGTGGTACTGGCAATGTGTGGGGGAAAAACATACCTAGACATGCTTTTGACCTCTCCCTCTCCTTGGTCATGGGTGCTATAACAACACAATACATTTTAGGCTTCTTAGTATGAGCTGAGATGGGGAGACTTTGCTCGAATACAAATCAAATCTGTTCTGGACCTGCACACACCTACACACAAGTTACAGAGAGACAGACACACATCCACCGCCACAAGTGCCAAGCTATCAGGGTGAGGTTGATGAGCAGTTTGACTAATTTGACTGCTTTGTGGTTGTTCTTTTGTGCCGAAGCATGAGAATACTGGTTACAGAAAGGAAGATTTATAGATGGGCAGGCACAAAGGCAAAGAACTAACAAACATCAGCCTAGGCAGCAAGGGTAAAGACTGAAACACACAATATGGCCATCTGGTCTCCTTGTGCAAGGATGACTGACCCTATGTGTCAGTCTACTTCAAATAGTATGTAAAGTTAAAGCTATCAGAATCTGTTTAACGCATCAAAAGCAGCCTGTCTGTGAAGAGCCAGGTTGAAGATGTCACTTTTTTAGTCAAGAATGCTGGGTTTTTTGGCTTGCTGTGGTGATGTTGCAGCTGGTTGTATACTCTAAATGTGTGATGTTATGTTACCCTGTGGTGCTGTAGTTTATTTGACCAACCTAATATTACTAATGTCTCAAGGCATTTACAGGCCCACAACAGCAACTGTTCCCAACCCAGCCCAAGCTCTTAAAGAAGAAGAAAGGGAAGAACTCCCTCACTCCCTTGCACATAAAGTGGTGCAAAATAGTATTGTCATTTGTTGATGTACAGCAGGGAGTGCTTAGTTTAATGCATCAAATCTCCATGCAAATTCAAAACTGACAGAACTACTGTCGTGTGCAAAGAGATTGCATAACGGTATGAATTGAAGCAGCAATTTTAATATGATTAATTGTGCAGCCCTACTGCAGAAAATAACAGGAAACAGAAAATTTGACTCTGCTTACCTGCCAGGATACGCAGCTCCCTGTTGTCTTGAGTATTGTGGGTCTGAAAGCACCAGAAGTCGCTGATTCAGGCAAAGCCACAGGGCATCCTAAGGCTGCAGCCAATTTTCCTGCAGACAAGGGAGGCAAGAGGCGAGAGGGCAGATGTCAGCTTAATGTCACCATCACGTGCTCCTGGTGAGCTCCTACTCCTGAGAAGTCACAAATACAGGCTCATTTAAATGAATGACTTTTGTTTAGAAATGAGAAACTGAGACTAACTTTTTTGTGTATTCACTTTTAAATCAAGAGAAGCACAGAACAATTTATAATTCACCTATGTACTAAATGTTCCAACTACTTTTTTAGATGTTACTAAATACAGCGAAACACTAAAAAAAGCTGATGACAACAAGTCTATTTTGGTATCACAAAAAATTCCACATTGTGTGTAAGTGTGTAAAACCAAGACTGCACATACAAAAGCAGCAGATAAGAGTTGTGATATTTGTACATGAACTGGCACAAGATGAGCAGATTCCATGCCTAGAGATCGCTTCCACAAGAAATGATAAACAACTAGCCTGCTTTGTCACCAACAGCAACAGCATCTGCACACAATCTGTGACCAGGGCAAGAAGTGAGAAAAGAAAGAAAGATCTCCCTCTATTCAACAGGAAAATGATCTCATAGTATCTTGAAAGTAACTTATAATAGGTTTAGCAGTAAGACATAAAGTTATAAAAGGTTTGTTTGAGGGCACCGAGCTGAGAATAAGCCTGACAAAAAAATAAAAATAAATAAACACTGCTCTCAGTTGATGTGGGATAATCTTCATAAACATTCACATCACCCAGCCAAAAAGCCACTGTGCATTAATAATGCCAACAGACTAACAAACCATTTCAAACTCAGTCTCTCCACAACACTGTCATGTACCAATTCTCATTAAAAACCATGAGTCAACAGAAATTAGACATGAACCACTCCCCTGCCCTAAATTCATCCCTGCAGGCATGGCATTCTGGATTTTATACTGTAGACTGCTCAGGCAACAAACCAAGCTATATAAGGAATTGTTAGTGTAGAGCACAGCTAGTGGCTTTAAACTATTAGAGCCAAGGGTTTAGAGGTGGGGAGTCTGTTTACTCTGAAAGCCTTTTTATTTTTTGTTTTAAGAGGGTCCACTTGCTAAACATGACTCAGGCTTTAATGTATAATCCAACACTAATATTGGCTGCCAGTGGGCGGAGGATGGGGGGAGGTGGACAGAATGTTTGTGTGAACACATGCAGGTGTGAGTGTTGTGCACATGTCCATATTTGGGTGAGTACCCATTCATTTTGTGAATGTGTATACTTTGCAATTTTGCCACAAACATACATATATATATATATATATATATATATAAATAAATTTCATCACATTTTAGTATGCCCTTGTATTGATATAAGTGGTTTGGCACTAATGCCTTGCCAAGAGTGTTAGTAAAGGGCAGGCATACACAGAGAGAGTGACAAAGATATAGTACAAGACAAAACAGGAGAAACCATACATCCGAAGTTGAACTGCAGTAAAAAGTCCAAAATTTCTATTAAAAAAATAAAATAAAATAAAAAACTAAAAAGGAGAGAGAAAAAAAGGCTAATAAATATGAGCAGAGTCTGGTCAATTCTCCCCTGGGTTCACCTTTGCTCCTGGTTTTAGCTATGACCACTTCCTTCCTCTGGCTCTAATTGACAGTGCACTACAGTATTTCTACATAGGCAGATAACTGAACAGCTGCATGTGTCTCTTTATGGCAGTTCTGGTAATCAGGAGTGATACAGAGTTGAGCACACCAGGCTATTGCTACTGTGATGCAAACTGTTTTATTGCATCCCAACAGCCCTACTGCAGTTTGCACCCACTCGTTGAGCTCTGCCTGTATTATAATGCCTCCACAGGCATTCTTGATTTACAAGCTGCTGTTATGATGCCATGATGGACAACTTTCATGCATAAAGTTTGGGAAGAGATCACTCCGAAACCAAAACCAAGCAACTGAGTTGAGCTGCCAGGATACTGTAGTTGAGAGTGCAAGATTTTAAAAGGTTAAGACGTGAGCCTTGGACAACGTGCACATGCACTGGGCCTTTCATCTATCAAGATTCAAGCTAAGACGGAGAGATCCCTATGGGAAGGAAACATGCCAAGCTAAACAGACCCTGAAACAAAGACTTTGCATGATACAAGCCCTCAAACCACATATGACTTTATTGTACTTGGCTGGAAGCATGTAGAGAAAGAGAAAGTTTCAAAGACATTGACATGCTAGCTAAATAACAATTTACTGTTCATGCAAGCAAGACAGACCATGGCAACGAAATTATAGTCAAAAACTGTTAAATTCATCACTTAACGAATATTGTTATTGGAGAGTTATTGCAAGATTAGGTTTTTTTTTTTGGCAATTCACTTGTGTTTTATTTTTGTGGCAAACACACCACAAACCCTTTACTCAAATAAAGTCTCTTTTCAGAATTAAAATTACACCAAAAGGCAGGGACAGTGCCCTAATTGACATTTACAAGATATGGTGTCTTCATGAAATGCACAGATGTTTCCTCCTCTTAGCCATGTGTCTAGATTGGTTGTTGTGCAGACTACGTTGTCTGGGAAGGCCACAGGAAGGGCAGTCAACTGTTTGCAATGGTCCATGAAGCATGTCTTCAGGCCCGTTCCCAAGACGATAACAACTGAGAGTTTACTATGACCTTTACAAGTGCCTGGAAAGTTTGGCATTCCAGATAAAAAGAAAACGGTTTTAGAGATGCTGAGGCTGAAAAGGAAGAACTGGCAAGTTTTTCTCTAAGATGTGATGCCTTAGCTCAAATTCAGTGTCTATATAGTTCTTAAACGCATTTAACAATACTTTGATAAATACATAAACAGCTGTAGGGTTTGTGAATCAAAAAACTGGACCACCATCTGACAAAATATGGCCACAAAAATACCATCAACAAAAGACTCTCACAAGTCCGACCTAACCCGACATAGGCCAGCCATTCTGTCTCCATGGTAAAAGGATTATGTCATGACTCAAGCATCTTGAGAAAAAAGCAGCCTAGGTAGGCTGTGACAAGTGACTGAGTGGATATAATATTTGTGAAAGAATAAGCATGCAAGCCAAACGACTACACAAACGACTGGAATGGAGAGCTACCCTGTAGTACATTAGACATGTTGTCATTATTGTGCATCTTGGAGCCAGGGCAGAAAAAGCATGGGTACTGATCCAAGAGCCGAGGACCTGCATCACATTTACATGTCATCAGACTCTATATTTAAGTAGGATTCTGCAGCAGGACAGGAAAGGACTGTGACATCTCCTGGATACAAGTTACTTAGCAAGACCCTCTTTTATCACAGTCTTTACAAGCTATGTTCCTCTTCTGATTTCTTCTTTCAATAGTATTAATATTTATTTTCTCCGTCCATATTCCTCTTCTCAACTCCCTAACTTTCTCTTCCCCTCTCTCGATACGATAGGCCCACTGCTCAACTCCCAGGGCAGGCAGCTGGCTCGACATCAGACACATCCGAGGACAAAAGGGAAACTCCAGATTGTCGTGGTGAGGGCAGCCACCCGTGGCAGCGCACAGCGGGATTTCGGTTGTTTATGGTTGGCACTAATTACACATCGACAGACTCTCCGAGCTCTAGAAACTCCAGTTGGTGCAAAGACAGAACTGGTTTCGACAAAAAACAAAACACAGACTGACCATTAAAACTGTCTCCACTTGCAGCAAGCCAATAAGGTGGCTTAAAGACATCACTCAGGATCAAGCTCACACTCCCTGGGGAAGCCTATTAACTTGTGCAGGGGCACAATGTTGCAGTTTTATTGCTACCCTGAGGCGTGATGTAGTCAGCATGTGGAGTATATGTATAGAATTGACTTCACACTACAGGCTGTCATGAAGCTAATTGTAAAGATAACCTCCTTCTTCCAAGCCCCAGCTTTATAACTGATCTTTTGCAAGGAACCCCAGTGCAACATGTCTTCATGAAATGAGAGGCCTGTGAAAGACCCATGTCAGTGATTTTGAATGTCAATCCCTACTCTCTGGGCTGCTGGTTTTATGCTCCCACATTTCTACAGCATCTATACAGCATCTTGACAACTGTGGGCGTATAATTTCTATTCCACAAAGCTTTGACTGACAAGTTAATAGCCAATCACACACAGAGGAGGCGGGCATGTATGTGAATTGCAGATTACAGACATGAACATATGAAGGGACACACAGAACATGGAATCTCTGTGACAGCTAAAACCTGTGAATGAAAAGAAGTGGGTTGTTGCAGATAGCTAAAGAAGTGCATCTGGTGTCAACGTAGGAAATTCAGCAAACCAAAGAAAGTGTGCAGTCCCTTTGAAAAGTGCACTGCATAGGAGTGTTGAATCCAAACAGAATAACCCACTGCTTTGCAATTAAACACTAAATATGTTTCACTTTCCTCTCTGCTTTGCGTTGGTTGTGTGATACAATGACAGCTACCTGCTACTACATTCTGTAACTACTGGTTATGTTCTTGAGGAGGGGGGTGATGCATTTGATTAAAATAAGAAAGGAAGGACAGAAAATAACGTACATATACACAGTGTGTGTTGTACATTGTAAGCGCTGACTTAAGTTTATGTTTGATGTTTGCTCTATTTGTTATTAGTCTTTATGTCCCTTGCTGTTGTATAAATTGACATCGATTAAATTAATTAAAGCCCTTCATGAAGAAAGTCAGCCTGATTAATATGCATGCCCTCCTTTCTGTCATGCTTCCACACCAAGCCTAATTCTTGCTTATACAGTAAAAGTAAATTAACATGTCTTGCTTAACTAGCTGAGATGTAATAGGGGACTCATGAGTGTGTGCAAAAGCAATAGCTTTTAATTAAAAGGAACGTGCTGGTGGATGTAGGGTGAGTATGGCTTATATATATTTTGTGTGTGTGTGAGAGATGGAGAGAGAGAACTAAATAATTATCACATTTCACGCACACTAAATCAGGCTTAATCATTATTTTCTTACTAACATACAGAAATTTGATTTCATTTCAACAAGCAATGTCCTTGTATAGGAAGGGCATACATCTACATCCATCCATTATCTATACCGCTTATCCTCAGAGGGTCACGGGGGGGCTGGAGCCTATCCCAGCTGACATTGGGCATGAGGCAGGGTACACCCTGGACTGGTCGCCAGTCAATCACAGATCATTAACATAAATATTTAAAATTTATATTTAAGTTGGTTTACGTTGGAGCTTACAACACAATTGTACATGAGTACATCAATAGGTTATTGGCCAATATGTCCTATTCAATCCTGACAGGATTACAAACGCTGACTAGTGCATACAATACTAAAATCACCCCAACAGTAGATAAATGAATCTTGTCCAAATGGGTATGTGATCTTTCCCTTGATAATTAAAAGCTAGTCTAAACAGCAGTTCACTATGACCCTGAGTAAGAAGAACAAGCTCTTTAACTGCTGTGGAACATCTTAGACTACTTTTTTTCCACTTCACAACAACTGAACCTGTTTCCGTTTCAATAGCACATTAAACAGAAATGATAGCATGACCGGGGGACCTTTCAGTGTAAGAAATAATATCATTTTCACTACTTCAGTCCTCTTTTAAGTGCTCCTTCCACCCCCAAAAAAACACCTTGCTTTTTCTGATGCTAAAACAAACAAACAGAGGAAGGGTTTCCTCTGCTCATTGCCGAGCCCTCATCACGTGTCGGTGCAGGTGTTCCACTCCAGCACTTGCCCAGAGGGAAGAAGATGTGCTGGCACAAGGAAGAAATATGCATGCCAGAATAAATACACGTGTGCGTATATTCTCCATTTACATCTTTTCTTCTTCAGCAAAGAAAACAAGCACAACTCCTTTATGTGCATTAACAGTGCCAGAGGGGAGAAATCACTCCTCATGTTTAATGTTCACATTTTCACTTTGATCTTGCAATATGTTGTCCCAGTACTGAGTCCAGACATATAAAATGAACTGAATACTGGAGCTTGTTGTGCTGTGGTCCTGTTTGCCAGCCTCGTGCTCATTGGCTAGTTTGTGCACAGCCACTGTTCCTGTCAGTCAACAGCCCTCTGGATCATAGCGCTTCCAACTCCTCCACCTCCTCCTCCTGCTCCTCTTCTTCCTCTCATGGCCCAGACCTGGCTGAATGCCAATATCTGGGCAGGACACCCACCTGCTATCACAGTGACATACTCACGCACAAATTTCACAAGCAAGCAGCCAGTTTAAACACCAAATCTGCAAACGTACTCCTAACATCCAAATAAGGACCGTTCCTTCTTTCCTCAATATGCTACATGCTCTCTTTCACACCATTCTCAGACAGACACGTCACACTTGTCTTATCCCCTACGAACAACCAGCCAGGAGCCCCCCATCAGCCTGCCAGCCTGATATAGCTGTGGTATGGGCCCGGGTGTGGGCCAGGGTCTGAAGGAATGAGAGTGTTTGTTTTCTTGCCATTTCAATCTTCATGTGATCCAGATCGCGTCATGCACCAAACAACAAGCACTTACACAACCGGGAGCAGTTACTGCTACAGAGATTCGGTATGCACTAATATTGCTAATGAGATCACAGCGTGGATAGGGTGTGTGTGTGTAGCCTACATGAGACAGTGACTAACAGGAGGGTCTAGAGTTAACAGGTAATTTGAGATGTGCCCTCACTCAGCTGGGGGACTTGAAAATGGGGTGAGTCTGCAAATTTAATTTGAGCAGCAGCACCAACAGGATTATTTGCGGAAAAGAGTCTCGCTGTGTCAGGCAAGGTCAGGCAGTGGATGTTTGTTTACAAGTGATGAGGTGGTGAATGCTGGGATGCATTTTCACTGTGTATGTTACAATGCGTAATGTCTTAACCACCTTGGAATGCTAACTGACAAACACTGCAAGGTATGACTGTTCTCCTGTTTGCCAGTAAATTTATTGTTGCAGCTGCAGAGCCTTTACTTTGTTCTCAGTCGAATTCAAATGTAATTTTCTCTCATTATCCATACAGAATCAAGGATGAATCATTCGTGGACTAAGCCTACCTAATTTAATTTGCACTAATTTAATACTAATAGTTAATACAATTTGTCTCCCACAGAATTACCCTCAGTAGACAGGTTATTAGGTACACCTAGCTGAATATGCATTATACAGACAGGTGTTTCTGTTATTTAGCCTTCCCTCATTGATGGAGTGAACAAAATAATATACACCTGTCAGTATTACACAATACAAGTCAACAGGACCACAAATTACATCCTTCAAAATGATTATAAAGTTGAATCAACACCTTTCTAAAAACAGTTGCAACAAAAACTGAACGAAATAACCTTCATGAAGGAAGGATTTATTGCAGTTGTATTAGACTGCATTAGTTTTAGCTAGGTGTACCAAATAAACTGGCAACTGAGTGTATATTGTGATGATTTAATATTGTGATACACAACTCTGTTTTGTACAAGGAAAATTTGTTTTTCCAACTCTGAATTAAACATTTTAAGGATTATTTAACATTTTGAGTTTTGACAAAATTGCTTCCATTATGCTTAAGGGGGATTTATAGTTATGCGTTAAGGGGTTATGGTGTAGCTATGGAGCTTATACAAATAGCAGCCATTGCAACGCTGCAACTGCACTTAACCAAAAAGATAACTACACCTCAGGGTTATGGCGGCTATGAAGATACCACATGGAGACACCACATGGAGACCGCAAGAACTGTGTCGGCTTTGGATGCTTGTACTTTCTACTACATGTTTCCAATGGAGATTGTTGACGATGAAAGAAACATTTAGCACGTTGAAGAAAAGCTCAGTAATCTTCTCCTTTTAAGTAACACACATCTAGCAAAGCCATCTCCACTGCAAAACTTCTGCTCACCACAAACATTGCTCTTTATCACACAACCACTGCACGGCAATAGTCTCCTGTTCAGTAAACACACAAGACAAACCTCCCCGTCATCGTTCTACATCACTGTGGGGAATTCAATTAAAGCATGATATAGCCTGATCATGTAAAATACATCCATTTAGTGTTGCAGTGGTGCTATCAACAGGCAATTATCTACGGCGGACATCCAGCTTTACTCTGCAGTTTAACGCAACAACAAATGCAATTTTACATCATATCATGATACTGATAAAAATTCTCATGAATGTTGAGATATTGGCCATATTGCCTATCCTACTTTGGCTTTTGACAACCTAATTACTGCATTGTCTAAATACAAATGTAGGATTTTTAATTTTGACAATATTTTAAGAGTGCCAACATTGGCCTACAGTATTTAGGTATAAATTGGGTTCATATGTCATTGCCTGTGACATAGTAATAAAACTGTGATTAGATAGTAGCCACATTACACAGGTCAATACCTCAAATCAGCCAAAGCTGAGGCACATGGGTATTAAAGTTGTCCCTGTCCATCATTGAATTAGGACAAGATTAAAAACTGCCATAAAAAAAGACAAGGGGCTTATTGTAAGAACAAGAGATAAGAAGCAGAGCATTTCTAAATTTCACATTTGGATGGAATTAAGTGAGTCACAATGACCTAGTTTAGCACTCGGAACAGTGGAGGATGGTTTTGTACATTTGCAGTGTCAGGAAGAGCCATTAATAAGTTTGGATTTGCAGAGAATCACCACACCCACCACCTCCATCCATCTCATCTGTAATTTATGAGATTTTCCACTGAGGTTTGTCAAGATGCAAATTAAGAACCATACAGAATATTTAGACCATATAGAATACATCCATAACTAAAGGATACTGCAAAATCAAGCTGCAAAAAACAGTTTATAAAATGTTACCTTCCACAGGCAAAGCTGTGTAGCTGATGACTGATCTGATATCCAACAAAGAAACATGCAAACCCACACAACACACCTCCAAAAACCTACCATACCTCATCCTGAAAAGCTTCTGATTAATGTACGAGATAGTATTGAGGCATGCAAGTGGCCCCCATCCAGCCCTGTAATCTCCAACAGCAGGCAGAGCTCAGGTTCACCATGGTAAACAAGTCCAACAGCAGCAAGGTATGCCTGAGAGACTTCGGCACAACACGTCGCATGTTATTTTAAGATGCAGGCTGAGTCCAGGAGAGTTAGTGAGGTCACAACTTGGCCAAAAGCAAGTACCCCTCTGTGCACTCAACCCATTCGAGTAAGCCAGAATTGTTTTCGCCTCACCATAGCCACAACCAATCACGGAGGCCTTGTCCTAACTCAAACAAATACTTGTGTAGATAGATCACCACGGATCTTGCAAGGGAGGATTATCCTTCCATATATGGAGTTTAATACAGTATCAAGGCAGTAAAAAGTCTGAGATGACGTAACTTTTTTTAAATTTACACCGCTTGAAACTCAAACCCAAAATTCAACATAGAAACAACAGACATTTGAGAAATGTATTCACAATAAAAGCATACACAAGACTGTAGAGAGTACGACAGGGTTTGTCAGGAAAGTTTCTGTTTCCTTGTTTGGTGACATTTGTCCAGTGTAAAAGTCAGTCAGGGTCCTTGATAGTCAGACTGCCAGTCGAAGCAAATCCCTGAGAGCAGTGGCCACTGGGCCAGACTAGTGCCAACACTCTCCTAGATCAAAAGCCTAACTGGAGAAATGCTACTGATGCAGGGGATATTTTTCACCTGTGCCTGAGACACATGATGAGAGTGTTGGAAATGTCAAGTGTGCATTGCAGGTGTGTACACGTGCTGGGTACGCTCAAATGCATGTGACTGCATGTCACTTTATTCGGAGTGTCGACAGTGAATTTTATTTGTATTTTAGAGTTATTTGCTTTACCCCATATCCATCCACACCCAGATTTAATCACCAGAAATGCAGAACTGTGGGACCGAGCCTAAAGCCATTTTGCTTCTAAATGAAATTGGAAACCGGATTCATACAGGGATTTTGATCTACCACCACATATTGTTGGGTCTTTATTGGCCATCTCTCATTCCAGCCTCAGGCTGTAAGCTGTGTTAGTTCTCAGACTGAGGGAGGTATTAGGAGCTAGGATTGCAAAACTATTTCATTCAGGCACAATTTCTACATTTCATGGTAATAAAGAAAGCACAGATTAATCTTCAGAGAATTCAAAGCTCAAGAGTAAAGAATTTATAGCTTCCTTCAAAGACAATAGCATTAAATGGTAGAAAAGTTAGGCCACATTATTATTGAATGACACATTCCTTGTTGATGATTTGGGACTTTTAGTGCTAAGTTTGTACTATAGGTGGGAAATGTGATTAGCCTGATAGTCAAGCTGTATGGCCATTTTGATACCAGTCTATTTGTCATTTTCTGTGGGGGTATGATTTGATTTGAACAACTATTAATGAATTACGTGCTGGCTGCTCTGACATTTTACATATACACTGAAGCTGCTTTAGTTTTTTTTTTTTTTTTTTTAGTTTGTGCTCTTCAGCAAAACTGTACAACCAATTTGATACATTTGATCAAAAACTATGCAAATTATCCATTGCTGCCCTCTCTAAAAATAATCTACTCATTTGTTTTTTTTGTGCGTGAAAAGCCCTTGGAATCTCTTGTTGAGAGGTTACAGCCACAACATCACTTATTATTCCCAGTCTACTGCTCTGTTAGTAAGTGGAAGCCTGAAAAATAACAGAACATATCAAGCTTGGAATGCAACACAGCTGGAACAGACCCTTGAAGGAATCTACAAATTAAGCCTTTGGTTTCAGGGTCAGAAGTCTACTTGAGGCTACAGTGTAGTGTGTGAACGACGTGCGCAAAGAACACAAATTTGTCAAGGCTCTAATCATTAATACTGTTATAAGAAGTTGGAATAAAATGAGTTAGATGACTTTGTCTATGGCCAAGACCCACAATTTTCCATCTAATGCCCTCTTTCCACCAAATTAGCTCTGGTTCATGAACCGGTTCCATTCAGGATTCTTGAGATCCTTGGTGCTATCTAGAGAACCAGCCCGTGTTTCCACCAGTTTTGATCTGAACCATTGTAATCAAGAATGCATCATAAACGGAGGGTGTTGCACAATGGAACAGATCACATTGATTATCTGCGAGCCTTTTTTCTGTTACAGATATTAGTTTTTTATCCAAAAAAGAAGCGTGGACCAACTATTAATGACAAGAAGATGTAGAAGACTATTACCGTAGACCATAGACCATTGTTGCCTTCCCCATCCTCTCTTTCCAACCACGCTCACTGATGTCGTCACCGTTCGTATTTCAGGTCAAAGAAAACCTGCTATTTTTTGACTCCAGCTGTGAACCAACTTTTCAGGTTCTGAACCAATTTATTTTTGGTCAAAATGCTCCAAATGGTTCAAAATTAGGTGTGCAAACCTTAACAGAACCTGTTCCATGTTGGTGGAAAATGGGTATAAGTGGTGTTAGAACCAGGTCTGAGGATGGTCTCCAAGCCAGGGTGAAATCCTAGAGGTGTTTGAGACTGAAGTGCACCATCAGGTCATTCATCAACATCAATAATGGTAGAGCATTCATTCTACATGCTTTCTGCTGATGGCCAAAAGCAACAGCTAATGTAATGTCTGACATGACCCACATCAATCAGCTATTAAAGAGACATTAACGAGACATCGTAGTTGCTGCTTTTTACAAGCAGGGAGACAAGTGAGAGGTCTGGAAGATGTCAACAATAAAAAGGCCTTACACTGGCTCTGGTTCAGCCTTTGTTTTATAGACCCCACAGGACGATGTTGGTAGAAGCAGTCTATCCCACACCCACTATTCAGTTCAAAAAGAGAATATCTGACACCATTAAATCACTGAGTCCAACAGCTTTTGCCCATTAAGTCGATTTGGGATGCTGTATGGCTGAACTCTGCCTGGCCTGTGAGGAGGAGACACACTTTTAAATCACACGCTTTGGTGAAAGGACAAAGTTTGACTATGGGTGAGCAGCTTTTAGCCAGAGTTGGGTAATTAAGGTCATCATCTGAGCTAATAGTCCTATGTATGCATAGCAAAACAGCTGCAGCACAGAGGCTTATTGGAATAATGCATTCCAAATGAATAAGAAATATTTGTTTCTAGACTGCACATCATAAATAACTTGTCTAAAAGCGTATAAAAGCTAGATATGTGCATCTTCACTACAGGCTGATATGCCTTTTGATTAATTCAACAGTATTACTACATTATAAATTCAATTCCGCTAATAACTCGTTAGACTTACATTTTCAAGGTCAACACCTAAGCTAATAGCTTATCAGCAAAGCCATAGCCTTGACTTTCCCAGATAATCACAAATGTTTACAAAGTCAACATTCCTTTACAGGTCAAACAGAAATATGTAAAACTGTTTAAAATTCATACGCTCTCTTGAAACAGGGAATAAATGGCATGGTAAGATAGAAAACAAAGCCAATGTAGTAAAGACTAAAAACATTACAAATCATCTTCTGACAAGTGGATCAATAATTAATCAATAATTAATTTCTACTTTATTAGACAACATACAAGGAGATCCCAAAATAAAACAGAACTTCTAGTAGTAAAACTACTTTTACACATTTAATGCAGTACTTCTGGTTACATGGAAATATGCATACTACAGGAACCTTTGCCATGGTTTTGTAAATTCATTTAACCAGGAAAAGGTCTCATTGAGATTAAAAATCTCCTTTATAACATATAACATATAACAGTTACAGACAATAAGATTTCAGATCACAGCGCGAGCAAACCAAATAAGACTCAGGTCATCGTGTCCTGGATCACACTGGGGCAAGTAGCTCAGTCAAAGCATTGACAGCCTGATGTGCCTTCCTCCAACTCCTTATTAAAGCTCTTATCCCACTTTACTGCTTTAGTGCATGTTTGACCACATGTATAACCAGTGTATGAGCACACAAATGGTCACACAGACACACAAACAGGAGGGCAGCACACACAAGGTTGCTGGTGAGACATTGATGATTATCCCTTTCTCACAGATCAAATACCCTGACAGGGGTAGATGCCTCCTGGCTTGATGTAAGATCACAGTGTCTCTGTGATTAGCTCCTTTATCATCGACCATCTAGCAACAAGCCACAGATCAAAGACTGATACGAAAATGACTCATAACACTGATGTCATGAAATGCACTTCTATTAAAGCATAAATAATTCATAAAAACAGGCTTTTGGTAATCAACACAAATCTTCAATCTATTCTACTTGTTGTGGAACTGAAAAATGTTTCACCATTCATCTGGGAGACTTCTGGAGTCCAGAGGATTACTTTAATTTGTTCTGACATCTTCCCACCTGGATGACTCAGATGGCACTATACACTGACTTTTGGTAGGTGCAATGTTATTGCCTGATAGCTGCAAAATGTACTCGGTATAAGCCATGACCTGGAGCTGCCAGCACGAATTATATCAAGACCAGAGATCCAAAACAAAACGCAACTGGGCTCCAGCTCTGCCTTGATTGCAGACAGTGCTGAAGTTTTTGGACATGGCTTCCAGCCCAAACTGCACTTTATCAGGCTCCACTGACCTTCTAAACCCTGGAGTGTTTTGTTTAAGGGGCAATTACATGGCCAAATCTGTGATGGTGTAAAAGGGGAGCAATGTTGTTTCTCTCAAAGAGTGTGACATTTGGAAAAAGTAAAGTGGGATTGAACTTTGTGGAGACCTCAATTTGGAGATTTAAAGGTGCTGGTGTGTTATTCTGGATTTTAAACCTTGATCCGAATTACTCACTAAATATACATTTTTGACAAACCAATCATTTAACATGGGCAGCATTTTTATATCAACTGACGAGAGTGTTAGCATCAACATTTCTGTTCATTTATTCATGTATAGAGGGATAACTGCAAGCGGGACATGAACAGTTTACTGTCTCTCACCAAGAATATCAGGAATTAAAATATGAATGTGGTATTTCATTGATCTCTATAACTTGTCCCTCTCCACAGGACTGCAGCCAAAGCTACAGAACAGCAGTCCTGGAGTGTTTCAGTTCAGTGCCTCGTTCAAAGACACTTCAGAAAAGGAGATGCATGAACCTAGATTGAGAGGCAATATTTTCGATAGGTTATCACACAGAGAAGTGTTATTACAGTCCGCAAATCACATTTGTATGCTGAAGTCATAGGCTTGAGTCAGAGATTTGAAAAAAACAAACAAAAAAATAAAACATATATGTTGGTGTAAAATTAAATCAAATTTCAATTGCACCTGGTGTGAGTAACACTACTGTTCAAGTGCTGCAGGGATGATATATTTTTGTAGGCCAACCCGGAAGTTAGCATCGCCCTGGTTCCCTTAACAAAAAGCCAATGGGATCATTGCAGAAAATAAGCTCTGTGGCAAACAAAAGTTTTTGATACTTACATGTTTTGTTCAGCAAGATAATCTTCACAAATGAACCACATAACAACTTTTATGATTTTTGAAGCGTAAATGCAATCGCCAGAAGTAAAAAGCTAACGTTAGGCTATAAAGGAACTACACCACGGTCGCATGACTTCAACGACACCACCACCAAGCTTCCAACAATTTGATTTCACGCGCTTACCTCTTCTACAAAAGCCCTTCGGAAAGTTTGAGTTAGAATAGTTTGCAAGAGCACAAGCACGAGGCTGTAAAGGTGGACAAGTGAGAAGATGGGTTTCTGTGTTCAGCGTGATGACGTTTAATGTCCCCGACAACCTCTATAGTCTCATTTTGCCACTTGTTAGCAACCGCCTTTTTTGACACACATAAAAGTTTCAAAATTTAAGAGTGGGGTATTTACTGATTTTTTTATGTTGTAGAACAAAACGTGAAAATCTCTTAAGCTTGTGTTAACCACAGACCTTATTTCAGGCATCTAACCAAAAACCCATTCAGAAACCCACTGACTTTGAGTGCAAAAATGCTAACTAATTTCCGGGTTTTAAGACTCATTCCTGCACCACTGTATTGCAATTGCCCCTCTGTGAGTGTGTGTGTGTGTCTTTGCTCCTTAACCTCTGGGTCACAGCTGTTACCTAGCTCAAGCCCTGGCACAGGCCAAGGGGGAGAGGTCAAGGGCCATGGTGTCATATGGCACTCCCTCCACAGATCTGTTTCAGGGCCCACACGTACATGTGCATTCTGTCAACCAAGAAATGACCTATTATTTGTGTCACTGAATTTTCTCCAGAACAAACTGAGAGAGGAGCGAGATTCATATTGGCCAGCAAACACGTTTGGAATCTTTTCTGAAAAGCACACACTGCCTTTAATCGCAAGTTAGAAACATCTCAATCACAATTAAAAACACTTGGAATTCAGGCAAACTTTTATGCAATTTAATGTAGAAAGACTGTGCATAATTTCAAATCTTCGAAGTGGACTCACATGTGCACTCATAAATGATTCAATAGTTCTACCCAAAATACTATTATGCCTGAGGGGAAAAACAATGCTACTTGAAAATCCATGCGTTGATATACAAATAAAAAAAACACAGACTCAAAAGCACAAGTGTGAATGTCTTAAAATGGCTTATTAGATTGAAATTAACCAATAACATGCTTTGCTTCAATGCCAAAATTATAACTGCATGTGTTCAGTGCTTTGAAAAGGCAGATTTGCTATGTAATAATGCTGTTTATTGCAGCACTAGCTCATTACGCTAATTAGTGCATTGGAACATAGCCTATCTTTTCTTTCATTGTTCTTGTTTTACAGAGGCAAACAAGCAGAGAGTCCCCGCTTTATCATTCAAAATTTAAAGATTAGAATTTGTTTGATCCATCGGTGGCATCCGCTTCCTCAACATGTATGGCTATCAATTTGATAAGCAAATAGTGACTAGCCCCCGTTCAGGTAAAGCCCTGGGTCATTGATCTTTCTGGCAAACAGAAACAACTTTCATCCCAGTTCACAACACAAAGGGACAGATTTTGAACTTCTCACTTCTCTGCCGTTTCAAAATATGCCTCGAGGCGGCGGCAAGTGAGACATCCATGACACACAAAAATATCCTATTGTAATGGAAAAGGTAATTTATGTCACATTTATGTCATCTCTTCTAACACATCACTGTAGTAGTGTAGATCAATACCACAGCTGATAGGCAAACAGAAAGGTGAAAGGCAAATAAAATACTTGCGACTGCTGAGCATCTGCCATGAAATAACAAATGTCATGAAACGTTCTGATCTTTTAGGCGTATATCCTACAACTGTCAGACTTTATCTCTGTCAGTCAAAGACCTCTTGCAGAACAGTGAAATAGAAAAATCAAGATCACCACAAAATACTATCTTCCTGCTGCTACCCACAAAGAATGCCAGGTATGTTCACAAGTCAGAAATGAAAATGAAACAATCCAACAAATATTTGTCCCACATACTTTGGGGACAGGCATCCGCCAAATCCCCCCCACCCCCATCCGCTTACACAGGTGAAGGAGTAACAATGTCAGACGCCTGCCTTTTTGACACTGTCAACTCATGAGTGGTAATCAAAACAAGAGGAGCAAGTACAAACAAGAACTGACAACTACAGTCCCACATGAGTGCACAAAGAGCGTCTCATTTATCAAGAGAGCCCAGTGTCTGTTTTGAGGGCCGAGGGTTTAGAGCGGAAATGTACTTCAACTTCCACCAACATGAACCTGTGACACTGAAACTTGAAGGATGTTTCACTTTCACAAATGCATTCTTCACACAAACAGAAGGGGTCAACACATACTATTGCAGAAGAATAAAAGATATTATGGATTTCACCAAAATGAAACCAGGATTGGACTGAGATGGGTTTTTGGAGTGCGATACTGATGTTTTTCCCTCTAAAGCGGGGTCTGACCCACACAAGTGATGTGTGACATTTTGTAGAAAAAAATGGTCAACACAATGCAATGCCCTCCACCGCTCATTGTCAAACTCTTAGACCTAGAACTGAATTGACTGGTCAATTAATTGATATATAATTGATTTATAATTTCAGTCATTTTTCATAGATATATGATAGCACACAGAATGTCTTTGGGTTTTGGATTGTAGGTCAAACAAAACAAGTTTATTGAAGACATCGCTGGGAAACTGGGATGGCCGACATTTTCACCATTTTCCGTCAGACCAGGAAACTACATTTTTTTTTTTCAATCCTGTTCTGAACAACAAAACAGAACTTTTAATGTCGTACTTGCATGCAGTCTACAACTAATACTACACCTTTTATCATCATTAAACTGACTACACAATATGATTTATTCTTGAATCTTTAATTAGTGGCTGTCTGTCAAACCAAATAGCCTCTAGATGATTCCGAACTCACCTGAGTGAAACCGCAGATGTTGACAGGTGAAAATATCACATTTCAAAAAATGCCTCTCCTACGACCTCAACTTTGCTCACTGACATGCCTGCATTCAAAATTTAATCTCTGTCTGCCCTTGTCAGAGCCTCCATGCTCAATCTTCCTTTTTAGATGGCAATAATTGGCAATATAATAGAACTGAAATAGAAAATTAAACACTACTGATTCTGGTATATTTTGTGTGCTATTTAATACCATAAGCTATAAATTCTGTCCTCATTTTGATTTACAGGGGCTAATATTTAATACGTGCCTCCGATATAATTATTACTAATATCAAAGCCTGGTGTAACGTAGACAACAACAAGTCATTTACATTATACACTAGCAAGGACATGTCCCACTCTAGAGTCTTGTGTAAATGGCTTGTCATGAGGATAACATGGGTGATAAAAGGGTACATGGGTTTTTGATAAAAGGGTCTCATATGAGTTAGGAGCACAGGTTGAAGACAGGTCATTAATGGAAATAGGAGGACAAGACAGGGTGATCCCCTAAACATGTTTACAGGTAGGGTAGGAGGAATTCTAGGAATAAACCACACCTTTAAATTAAGAATTATTTTACACCAACACCAATCAAATAATTATAATCAAATCAGTACAACTCTAAGGGGCACTAAATGTTCATGTTAGATCACAGACTCCCACTTGGTGACAGTGTGATGAAACAAATTCCTTTTTAATAAGTTTGTTGTTGCATATAACTTGCAGTAAATGTTCTGCAGGTAGGATTGTAACAAAGCTGGCAACAGTAAAATGCCCTCTTCTCTTCCCACTTATCCCTATTCATTATTATATTAACATTTAAGGTGGTGAGATATCTCTCAAATACAACCTTTTCCCACTGGTTCCCTCTAAAAGGACCCCTGGTGGTCCCTGGACCCCTGTTTCGGTCGGGGGCGTTAAGCTAAACACTGCCTATCCCTTTTTGTAAACATTGAGAAGTTGTCTTTTGGTGTGGGCTCGTCTGCAAAACCCAGGTGCACACGCTATACTAACTTTGGAGCAAAACCAAACACAAGTAGCATCACATTTCTGAACAAACGGAGCTGTCCCCCCGGTGTTTTCTCACCCTCACTCAAGTTATGACAGCAGCAGCTAGTTGTGTTGCAAGGTTACGAAGTCAGCACGCAGTCGGTAATTAGCATTATCATTCAATTCGGTGAAACGGAACAACAGCTAGCAAACTTCTCCGCTGTCTTCGCATCCCTGGACGTGGACTGCATAAATCTTACAGTTAGCGCTAACGTAGCTCACAGAGCCGTTAGCTTACTCGTAAAGACACGACATTCCCCTGCTGCTGTACAAACTGGAACTTGGCAGCCGAAGGAAACTGACGAGACTTGTGGCTGAGGCACTTTCAATTTTGGAAAAAGGAGCCCTTGGCTAACTTTTCCATACCTTTCAGGCGCCGAATATCTCCCCGTCGATACTACCACTTCTTGGCAGCCATACATCCCGGTTTTGACAACGTCGTCTTCGGCAGGAATAACGAAAATCCGAGTGTGTATGGCTTAACCACTGCCAGAGCCAGTGATTGTTCGCACTCGGCTCCGCTCTCAGGGGCTCCGGTAACAGCCGCTGCAGTTTTTCCACCAGCCTGGCGCGGGCGCGAGCGGACTGGGATACTAGGCAGGCCAGGAGAACCGCGTGAACGCGCAATTTACAAGGCACACCAAACCGTCAATACAAAAGTGGAAATCCATACAAATTCAAACAATTTCTTCTGTATCTGTAATACAAAACGAGTATTTTGTCACTTTATGAGATAAGAGTTTGCAGTACTGTAAACCTCATCTTCTGCAGCTGTTCACGAAAGTGATAGGATGTCAAAAACTTCATAATACAAGCCTACCACACTTTTTAATTGGTTGATTATAATCAGTTAATCATTGAATCGTTTAAATGAAAGCCTCGGAAGAAGCTAGCAAGTAGACCTTGAGTTCAAATTACTGTTTCCAAGGTCAAGAATGAACTGTCACGCTCATTTTAAAAAAAAAAAGTGGATTCACAAAATAATACTATGTTTTGGCAAATGTGTCGCTCTGTTTAAGACCTTTTTCATTGCGAATATGTCCCAAACCACAGGTGCAAGTAATATAATCATAGCTGCATTCCTTTAGGTATAGCCATCATCAATATTATAGCTTGTCAAAGTGTAATAAATAACATTGATATGTCTTCTGCTTTAATAATCGCATTAGAAAGGGAAGTCTATTTAGTTTTTTTAAATGTGATCTGCACATGTAATGTCATATATCATATTTATGGTTACAGGGACTCTGGGCAATGCATCTTTTATAGTCAGTAGTGTTCAATGACCAGTGGTAAAAAGTAACTAAGTACATTTACTTAATTGCAATTTTGAAGTGCTTGTTCTTTACTTGAGTATCGAAAAGCCATATTCACTGATGATAAATTATGAGGCCAGACTTCAAAGCAGAGGTGATTGCAAGTAGATCTAATTATTCAAAAGTGTGTTTGTATGGAAAAGCTGATATCAGAAGGAAGCAAACAGACGTGCAGTACAAAGCCACAGCCACAGTGAGTGTGTGCATGTTAGTTATTGCGTTATAGTTATAGCGTTGAGTTGATGCTGCTTCACATAAGGGATAATGAGCCTGGAGAGGAAATCCCCTCCTCTCCTGCTGCCTTCAGGTGCTGTTGGAAGTATTCTAATTATAATTAAAAGCCAAGTTCACATGAAAAACACAGGTAAGTGTAAGTGTAAAATTATCTCTTTTCCCCCTCGACTCTGAGGATAATGTTTAGTTTGGGATACCAACAGCTTATGTAATAAACTGTACATTTAGTTTTAAAGTTAATGCTTTGCAATCATTGTATTCAGATTGCACCCAGTTTGTGGGAGCTTTAACATTTGCTACTCTGGAGCATCTTTTCCTACAAAATTAAAGTCCAGTAAAGCATGCAATGCATTGTATGTTTCAGGCAGCAGCAACAATAGTCTGTTTGGACCAGTGACATTTACAATTCATAAGAACTTGTATAAAAGAGCTTGTGAGGAGAACCTGAAGGCAACATGCATTTGGGAAGAGGAGGAGGAGCTGAGCCAGAGGTTGACATGTGGGAATGACTCAAGTTTTTTTTACACATTCCAAGCATTGTTTCCTCCTCCTCCCTGCCCCAGTCCAGAGCACTGAGGCCAAGGATTTTCCAGGGCTGGGGGAGATGGAGAGGATGATGGATCAAGGAAGAGGAAGGATGACTCGCACTTTCCTCTTTTGCCTTTTTAAGAGTAATTCTCCTCAGCTGAATAAATAAGACTTATCGGGGTATTGTTGTATACTTTTGAGATGTCTCTCTGGATTTTGTACAGTTTGCCTGCATCCCTCACCTGCAGGATGAGGATCTACGGAGGGAGAAGGAGATGAAGATAGAGGAGACAAACTAGCCTGGAAACTAACCCCATGTGGAAGTTTCTCATTTTAAGAAGTCTACTTTTGCATTATATGCTGGGGTATTCAAAATGCCCTCCCCTCAGTGTTTAGGGGTATTAAGATAGTGGGATAAAAGTTAAAGTCAAAAGAACTGGTAAAACACTTGCCAGGCACAATTCTGATCAAATAGACAATTTTATCATGTGGAAAAATCATCATCCTTGTCTTTTCAGACACATTTTTAACTCCAAATTTCTGGCAAAATCATTACTAGCAGTATTTTGTAATCATTTGTATACAGTGGGTTTCCAAAAGTACCCCTGTTCCAAGAGACAAGATCATTTTCAATTCCCTCACATATTTGTGTCTGTAAGGCCAAATCATTTTGAAATAACTGAATGAGAAGCCAATAAAGTCAATATTCATAAGGCAGTAGTTTAATTTCTTGCTCTATAGCTACCATGAAGAAAGCCGATTTCATTATCCAATGTGTCACCGCCTTTTTCAGAATAATCAATATCCGACACTTTGAGGAAAATTAAATTTCAAGAAAATCAAACTGAGCTGAAACACTGGCAACAATAAAGTTGTTGTAGCATCGAGGACACTCAAAAGCGTGTTAATGCAAGCAAGTCACATACAGCATAGGTAATCCAAGACACGGCACCATAAAAAATTCTCACTACTTTTTATGATATTATCAGTAGAATGTCATCATAAAATAGTAATACTACTAATGCGCTGCATAGTCGGAGCTCAGTCCCAAAGATGTGAGAGAGTGAGAGAGAGACCAGCCGGCATGAGTCAGGGTCAGCTGGAACAGATGCAATGAAGTTTGAACTGACTCACATCAGGAACAGAGTTTAAAAAATAAGAACATTGTCCCTGATGGTGGAATGAAGAAAAATAGGCTAACTCTTGACAAGAAATGAATGTTACTTTGCTCTATTATAGAAATAAGAGAAGATGACAGAATATTTTGCTCATTGTCGTGACAAAATGCTTTGCTCTGATTGTGTTTGAAGGGAGTTTCTTATCAAATCCCTTTACTTTCATAAGAACTAATTTCCATCAGCATTCTGGAGACAATCATTCTACCAGAAGACATGGGTTAAAGTCGTTGTTACAGCAAGTGTCTGTCCTGCTTAAGTATCTTTAACCAAGCCGCAGAAGACAACCAAAACACCAGCTGCAGTGAAGCTGTTCCACAGCTGACTGTAATGCCTGACCTAAATGTCCTGTTAGGAAAATCAAGACAATCATAAAAACTGAACCAGTGTTTCTCTTTTGAGGAAATTTCAGGCGATACAGTATGATTTCTTTGAAACCATCTGAACAGGAGTTGAATAATAGATTATCCTGCTCATAAAGAAGAAGTTTAATTTGATTTTCAAGTGAAAAAGCTACCCAATCACAGTTAATAGTCACCTACCACCCCAGAAACTGAGGTCAACAATGGCCTTCAGCAGTGACTCACTGAACTGAATACTTTATTGATTAAATAAAGGGGGGAATTTTGTGCCATCAGAAAGCATTTTATAAAAATCTATCACTGTCGCATGACACTGTAGATGATACAAAAGATTTCCATAAATGTTTATTGGTCCACATAATCAAAGCAAAGCCACATTGCCAACTGCTTTGACCATGCCTGAGTGCACTAACAAAAGGTAGCTTATTTTGACCATAATAGACCTAACAGAAACCATTCAGGACATTGAGACCATTGAGTGCCAATTCAGCACATGACGCCTGACTCATCCTCTCTGCTCTGAGTCACTCCCTCCCTCCTCTGGTCCAGGATCTGTGACACTCTGCTGGAGCTGGCTCCTCTCTCCTAATGTCAACCCACCACTCAACAGGGTGCAGACATGGCCCTACAGAGGAGGAGGGGGCTGTTTTTATTTCAGTGGTGTCTTTCTTTGTGAAGACAAAAGACCGGGTATGATGATGGTGTGGCGAGAAGAGGGCAAGCAGAGGGACACCATGAGGGAGTGGAGCAAAGCCACACTGTTTCTCTGTTCCAACAATTCTGTCATGTCTTAAAACATATAGATGAGGACAGATTGGCAGCTTGGAGTTGGGTGAAACAGGTCAAGATCTGGTCTTCATCTCAAGGTAAAATGTGATAACAAGGTATCAGCCATTACTCTTCACCATTCATCCTCCCCCCCCCCCCCTTTTTTTCCGTGTTGTTTTTTACAGCTTTGGGCCAACATCAAAGCAAAAAGAAGGCTCTAGCTAAGCTCATTATAGAAATGAGCTTTGGGGCCTACTGCACACGCCGAGCAGAACATGTGAAAGATGACCCCAGAAGTTAAGAAGTAAACAACTCTAATAAGGCAGTGAGCGTCTCAGTGGTCACAGAAGTTCCACTGGATGTAGTTTATGTCCCAAAGTACACCTAACACATACAAGAGCTAGGATTGCTTTATATTTTGCATAACCACGTCAGCAGCATGGCTATGTTGGTCGGTCATCCACTTTGGTCCAGACTCAAATATTTTAACAACAATCCTGAATCCTAATTACTTTGGTGATTCTGATTTTTTCTCTAACTACACCATTAGGTTGACATTTTTACTTTTTACTGAAATGTCTCAACAACTATTGCATGAAAATTGGTACAGATATTTATGGTGTCCAGAGAATGAACTCTAATGACTTTGGTGATCCTCTATCTTTTCATCTAGCGCCAACAGCAGGTACAAATGTTCACTTATCCATTGAAATGGCTCAACATCAACTAGATTGGCACAACATTTTGTCCAGACATGCATGGTTGTCAGATGATGTATCCTACTGACTTTGGTGATTTCCTGAATTTTCCTCTACCGCCACCATGAGGTTGACGTTTCTGGTCGCAAGTGAAATGTCTGAACAACTATTGGATGGCTTAGCATCAAAATTTGGTACACAAATTCATGGCCCCCTCAGGATTAAGTGTAATTACTTTGGTGACCCCTTAACGTTCTATCTAGTGCCATCATCAGATAAAAAATGTAATTTGTTCATTACTTTGGTTTATTTACAAATACCTGCAAAAATAGGGACAATTTGTGCTAATTTGCAAATGTTAGTATACTAACACACTAAACTAAAATGGTGAACATGGTAAACAGTATACCTAAACATCAGCATATTAATATTGTCATTGTGAACATGTTAGCATGCTCACATTAAATCACAGAGAAGCTGTAGACTCTTAGTCTTGTGATAGTACACATTGTCCACAAACTTTTTTTCTGCAAATCTATTGCTCGCTGGCATTTGGTCAGCTTCCAGGTTGTAAAATTTCAAACACTCATAACGACCTGTAAATTGCTAAAGTCCTCTCTACACTTCATCACAAGGCACAGGGAAGCTTGGCCCTGATGAGTTGGACTTTTGCAATGTGCATGTAAAACAGAAACATGGAGCCCCCCTCTATCCACACATGTAATCCATATCATAGCAGTCAGCGATTATGTATTATTAGTTCACTGTACCCAACATACTCTCCTGTGGGAACAGAACATCTGTTAGGGACATTGTTAGATATAACACTGTGACACATGTGGCCATTACAGACAGGAAGTCTCAGCTTGCAAAGAGGAAACGACATCAGTGAATGGAAACAGGAAGCGCTCATAATATCAAATTAAAAACAAATACAACTTGATAGTTTGCATCCAAGCTAATTGGCAAGGCCCTGATCATATAGGAACATTCATTTTAAATTTCCAAGCGAATTATAATATAAATCTGATTTACTGAACAGGATTTATGGCAGAGTCTTCTATAGTCATTTTGTTCTAACAAGGCTATGAGTGGGAAAATCCTCAAGCATGATACAGTAGCTTATTGTTTCCCAAAACTGTGTGCAGCTCAGAGGCTGTGAATGAGGCACAGAGTGCAAAGTCATTTGTGTCTCTTTCTCCAGATTCCGGTAAATTACAGCAGAGCCGCTCAATTAACTTAACCAATCCAAATGTTTTTGACTCCATAATCTACTGCAAGTAAATAAGCTTAGGCACTGACCAAGCACAATTCCAGACAGTGACGTATTACAGAAGATTTGCCACTATTTGATATAGTAGATCGACTTAAAAACTAGGCAGTTAAACATTAAACAGTTCGTTAGTGTGACAAATCGCAAGCTGGGAATGCAGCGTTTAGTTTGGCAAATAACTTAACTTCAATATTTATATTGCAAACTTTAGACACTCCATCAAAGAGAGATCTCAAACTTTGAGAGAGACTTTCTGAATAAGATGAAATAAGAAATCTAGGGCAATGGTACCAAGTGTACCTAACTTTGATTTTCATTTCAGCGCAAACATATTTCCACCATGTCATGAACCTATCCAAACAAACTGACTGTTCACATGATTTAAATACGTTTATTGAAAACACAAACACTTTGTCACACAGGAAAAAAAGAATAAATGGCACGTTTTTCGTCAACAGAGTAAGAAAAAAAAAAGTCTGCTAAACAATATCTCTTGGATATGGTAAATACAAACCCACTGACACATTTGTCTTTGATCAGAACACGGTTGATAATGGTTCAGATATTGTTGTGGAAGCATTTGCTATAAATGGACAGTGAAGACAGAACAGGAGCAATGACTGACAGAAAACGGTCACGGTCAATGTCTTGTCATCTGATAATTGTATAAAACAAACTACAGCTATATGAATAAAGTGAAAACAGAGTTTTAAAATTATGTAAAAAATAATAAATAAATATGCGACGCTACATCACCGTCACCTATATCACCTTAGCGGAGTAATAAAAGACGTTTTAAAATCAATTGGGATGACAGATCGACAGGAAGATTCACCGTCAGGGAGCAGCATCTAATGAACGTCACTGTGAATCTCAATCCATCAAATCAGTTGGACCTGCTCCAATTATCTAGGGCAAAAGACAGCAGAAGACACTCATAATTCATTCACAGCTGAAACAAAAGCAATCGAACACTGCTGAAACAATTAAATAAGCTCTTGAATAAATGGACCTTGAGGTGAAATTGTCAATTAGACTAATTGATTTATCTTGGTCAGACTGAGAAAGAAATCTTATGGCCTCCTTTTAGGCACTGTTAAATTGTGATTGGTAGTTGATATTGTTTACATTTTAGACAATGCCAAAGACAATGAATTAAGTGAGAACAAGTCGTTAGTTGCAACTCTAAATTTTACTAGTCATCAAAAACCCTCCCATTTAAATAAAGCAGCTCTTACCTGTCCAAACGGTTGACCACGTCTCTCACAGTGTTGATGAGATTATCGTGTTCTTGGGGGTTACTGACAATGATGCTATGGAGCCTCTTCATGTAGGAGTCAATGGTGTCAAGAGTGGGCGTCTCTCCGCTACCTGCAGGACAACAAGTACGCGACGTCAGCGCTTAAGAACTGCTTAAATACTTGTGGTTGTTTTTAAGGTGAAAGACTTTCACAGGACCTTTAAAAGATTAAATTTTATTGGCTGCCAAATATGTCACTCAAATGGGGACAATCAACACCATTAGATTGCAACTGACACCTTGTCTTTAATTTTTAACAAATGATTTTTGCATCTCCTCCATGAATCGCCACCTTAGCATGGTGGAGGAGTTTGTTTGCCCCTGTGACCCTGGGAGCTGTGTTGTCTGGGGCACCAGCCCCTGGTAGGGTCTCCCAAGGCAAAATGGTCCCAAGGAAGGGGCCAGCCTAAGAGCGATTCACAAAACCTTGATGGTCACAGTTGAAAATGGATGTCAAAACAATGTTACTGTTATGTTAGTCAAGACTATGAGAGAGGTGCAAAATAGAAAGGCATTCCAAGTTGCCAATTCTAGTTCCTACATAAAGTTAATAAATGGAAACGGCACAATAACCAAAAGAACCAATAAAATCAGAGGTAACTGCTTACACTCAGAAGAAGCTTTGATGTTACCAGTTATTCATTTACTGACACTTTCTCCTAAACAGAACGTGCCACAGAGCTTCCCTGAGGCCGGGTCTAAGTGGATTTTGCAATTGTCTTTCATCGTCACGCTCCTATGAAAACATTCCAGTGGTGTTGCATCAATTTGTGCTGTTTGCAGAGTTTGTTTCTCTGCTGTGTGAGAAACAATTCAAATACGTGTGGAGAATATTGCAAGAGAAGACCTGTGGGTGTGAGGTCAGCACGAGTTCTGTATGTGTATAAAACAAGTGTGAACAAAGAAGGACCACATTCCTTAAATTTAAATAATGAACAGGTTCAAATGAAGAAGGGCTCCCAGCCTGACTTACATGGCCAGTGTCTAAAGGAACAGCAGGTGGTTCTACTGTATAATCTGTTGGAAGTATGTATCTCTCCAGGAGGAGAGACGTTGGGAGTTCAAAGCCCAGTAAATACACAGTGGGTGTATGAACACACCTACATTATTATTTATGTCTCGCCAACTTAAACAGTGACTCTGAAACTAATAGCTTGCTACAGTATTTGTGTTTGTGTCTAGGGATGGGTTACTGCCATGGCATATCAAGTCAATTGCTGTTTATAAGGAACATTGATCAATATCATCAAATCCACACTGCACACATCCAGAAATAGAAGCAAAGCAATTTTATTGTTTTTCCACACACAGCAGAATTGATTTACAAAAAACAGGAATATATTTCATTTTTGTCCAAGATTACAACAACTAAAACTGTCCAAGTCCACACTGTTGTAATAGATGAGAGAAGAACTCTTTATCAGCAAATATCTGACTTAAGGAGGCTGCAGAAATTAATAAGTCATCTAGTGTTGAGGCATTTATCTTATTTTTATTGAAGCAAAAGAAAAAGAAAACAATAATTCTACCTCAAGAATTTCCCTTAGTTAAAATGGATGCAAGATCTATTAACTGCCTAGAAAAATTTCACTGAGGAAAACAAGATTACTTAATTTACTTGTTATTTGGACTTTTTTGTCGCGTGTTTGGAACGGGGATTACCCCTGAAAAAAGTGATACGTGTTCTCACCTGGCAGAGGCACGGAGGAGAAGCTGGAGGTGAGCGCCTGGCGCAGGGTCTCCAGGTGTTGGTGGAGGAGCCCGTTGCGTCCCCTCTCTTGCATCACGTCGCCTTCTAGCCTCTCTACTGCCCCGCGCATGCTCTCCACATGTTTCTGCAGCGCTGCGTTACGCTCCTCGTACTCCATGTTGGTCTTGCGCAGCTGCCGCATCTCAGCTTCACGTGCTGTTGAGGAATACACAAACAGAGAGAGAAACTGACACAATGGTAGATCAGAGGAGAAGTCCGGAGAGACGATAAAGCAGTGCCATCATCAATTTTTTATTTGCCCATAGAGGCGTGTTCTTTTTAAGTTTAGGGCATCACCGAGTTTGGTGGACACGCGGAACTATTTTGGGACGATGGAGCACTATAAAACTAAGTTCTCTTGAGGTAGCAGAGGAATGTGTTTAGAAACACTTAGACAAATGGAAGTCTAAAAAAGTCACAGCACACCAATTACAACGTATTTCTCAACAAGACAGTCGGCTGTATTTAAGCTCTTTACCTTTGCTGTGGTTGAGGAATTCCTCTGTGAAGATCGGTATGTCAAACACAGTTCTGTCCTTCCCTTCTGCATCCTTCTGTTGACAGCCAGAGACAGTAAGGGGGAAGGAGATAAGCTGAACAGTGAAAACATTTGGCCACACAGACTGACAGCGAGAGGTGGTCATTTATCTAGCTGGGCTGTAGGTGGGTGGGTAATTGATTTCATACCTGGCCACAGGGGAAATACAGCGATGCAGTTTAAGAAATGAGGATGGAGAAGTAATTTCATCAACAGTGCTGCTAAGATATCAAAGGCCCTGAAATGGTTTGCAATATATTTGCAGTAAAAATGTGTTTCACAATAGCAGCACAAGATACAGTGCAGGCTTCACTTGTATAATCCTTCCTCTGAAAGAATGCATCATCCTTCATCATTTCTTAACATAATGCAATTTATGCTGAATCATGTGTCCTTTGAAATCTAGAGGAGGAAACACTGGTATTCCCACAGGAATGCTGATTCCAATAAAGTCACCATGGCAATAACCCTTCAGGAGTATGCCACAAGGCTTACAAGGGAAACCTTTTAATTACATGCAGAACTTAATAAAAATGAATTACACACTTAGTAGAAGCCAAGTGTTTGGATCACGAACACAAATGCAGCACCAAAGCGGATTAACTCAGCTTTAGTGATACAACAATAAGCACTCTATATGCGTAGAGCAAGAGGAGGGCAAACAACAGAAAATACAGACTCTAACCATAATTACACAAAGTCATAATGGATGAAATGAGTGACATTTTCACATTTCTGCACAGGTTTTTCCATGAGAAATTGGGTTTTAAAGTCAAAACCAACCTTTACAATTGATGTTTGATTTTGGCAGATATTTTGAGGACAATGTCGTTTGAACTAATCTTATGTCTTCAGTATGTGTTGCTATATTCCTGCTCCAACCATGTGAATCTATTTGTAGTCACAGATCCCTACAAGGCAGCAAGACCTTTGTGTGTCTGAAGATTTAAGACCATCATAAAATTTTACATTAGCACAAATTATTGAATGTCAGTTATGTCAATGAAACAAATGGAAATGTGATTCACTTATGCCAAAACCAGAGATGATCTTTTCTTAAGGGCCAAACACTGAAAGTGTCTGTCACGCGCATTTTGAACTACACTTATTGTTTTAAATGGCCGAACGCACACCAACATTGTTATGAGGCGCGCCAAACTGCCTTAACGTGCCTATGTGACCAAAGCTGTTTTTTCTGCAGCCGCAGCACCGCCCTTTTCCCAAAATACTGCTGGTTCTGTGGTGTTGGCATTACAAATCTGATGCCTGAAGTGCGCCATAGGAGCACCAATTGACATGCGTCAATAATCACTTTCAGTGTGTTTGGCCCTTTAGTTTCATTGTCACACACACTATGCTTATTTAAAGGCGGGGTAGGCAGTATTTTTTTGCCGTCATTGGGCAAAAATTCCATAATAACCGTCCAGCATATTGTAATTCAGGTGGTCTGAGAGAAAACCTCTACTACTGCCTCTCCTCTTGGCTCTGTTGTCAGGCTTCAGAAAATCTATCCCGTGACGGGAGACTTTGACCAATCATAGGTTATTTCAGAGAGACCGTGCATTCATATTGGCTGTGCTACAAATGCAGACGCACGTCCCTTCAGATGGTGAAAGCCTGATTCAATGGTGGAAAATCCTGCAACTTGTGAAGAATTTCCAATACCTCCTTTGCCTACAGCGGCATATAGTACAAAACAACACCTCCCGGCTCCACACAGAGCTTCGGACTCATTATGTTCGATGCCATGGCGCTCAGACGTGGCAAAGAGGCATGATGACAAACGTGGGGGATAACTTTTGAGGAGGGACAGTGGCGTGTGTGTGGTGTACTAGCCTCTCATCCTGCTGCTGGACGGCGTTGCAGCTGCATCTGTAGCCTGGGGTGTTCTGCTCTGCAGCCACGAAACTCTGGAGGGGTGTCTTTGAAAAGACAAGTTGCGGCGGGAGGGACCGCGGTCTTAGTGAGGCTCACGCCATGGAGAAGTGAGCCTTATGAGGGATAAGGTTTCGCAGGGTAACGGACTCCTGCGGCTGCCGGTTGAAGTTGTGGGTTTGGTGGGAGGGGCTTAGCGGAGTGATACAAGGCAGCAGAGAGAGGAGGAAGGTTTTGCATAAATTGCACAGATTTTGCCTACCCCAACTTTAACTCTAACTTTATTAACTTTTTATTTATTCTACTGAAAACAAGGACGTGGTTGAACCTTTCACAATTTCAAAAATACTGAATGCAATGCTGCCTAAAAACACTGACTGTATGTATAATCTGTTAGTGTCTTCCACTGTTCCCTTTCTTTTTATGTGACATGCTGCTAAATGAGTAGTTAATATATCTCAGAACCGGCACTCAAGTCACTCTGATACGATCTTGTACTTGCCTTGCCTGGACAGAAATTGTGGAGCAAATAAAATTCTGTTTCGATAGTTGCAAGAGAATTTTAAATAAAATATATACTTCTTAAAAGGAAGAGATGTGAGTATTACAGGGCAGGAAAGAGTTACTGACCTCGTGAAGAGCCTCATTGGCTACCTGGTGCCCAACATCTGGAAAGGAAGGAAAGAATAAAGAAAGAGGACAGCAGATGATTCATGTTTCCCCCAGCGCAGCGTGCCTTTACTACATTGTGAGCTGACAGAATGAATCAAAGTAATCCAAAAAATCCAGTCTCTGCACTCTATATTGTGAATCAACTGAAATGATGCATCTACTTTGGTAGAGCAGTTTGACTTTTCTCAAAAAACTTTTTGCCAAGGCAGAGCTGTTTATGTCATCAACATTTTTGATATTTATCCACACTAACAAAATAGGAACAGTTAATGTAGACCACGTGTTGCGTGAGCACCGTAACAGCTTCTTGGCCTCAAGTTGAACTCATAACCTGAACTACTACTATGAATTTGAAAAGTATCCCCTTCCCTTGCCACATTTCCATTGACGGAGCAAAGCAAATAATGAGTTCCTACACCAAATAATGGAATATATTCATGTAGTAAAAGATTGCAAACATTTCTAGGGTTAAAACCAATTGTTTCCAAGCCAGTCTGGAGATTGAAAACTTTAATTCCTAGATGTATTTATTTCTGAAAACGAATTTTAAAAACAGATCACACAACCACATAGCATTTTTTCAAATGTCACCAGATATATGTGTTGTAAGTGTCTGACTTACCAACCATGTTTTAAACAGTAGTACCTCATAATGATGGTGGGCTAACTGCCAGGGTAGCTAGTTTCAGTGGTTGGTGTCAACTTCTGATCCTGTTGCTATTCTAACCAGATCTCACCTCCCCTGTGCCGCTTGCCCTTCTGCTTCTCCTGGACCTTCCTGGTGAAATGTTTGTAGGCCTCGGTCTTCTGGTACTTCTCCAGCTCCCGCATGTAGCGCTCCTTATCTCGCTCTGCCTCATCCAAGTATCGCTACGGAGAGAAGACTGAAAGGTGAGAAGAGCCGGGAAGACTCAGCCAGAAAAAAAAAAAAAAATCAAAAAAAGAGGAAACTGAGATGCATCTTGTAATATCACTAGTTTAGAAATTAGAGGAAACACTAGTAAATCCATCAAGACCTTGACCCAGGATACTCTGCTTTGAACTCTGTGTAAAACAACAACGTGGTACAAATCAGCAGCAATGCTATCCCGGCTCTATCCCACCTTTGGATTGAAAAACATGTCCAGACTTCTCAAAACCTCTCTGGAAAGAAAGGCAAGAAAAAAGTTCTAACTTTGAATAATATCAATACCTTAGTAGATATGCATGAGGTTCTTTGCTAACAAACAAAGCTGAGGAATTTTGTTAAATGACATGTGAAGCATTGATGCAGGCATTATGTTAAATTCAGAGTTTTACGAAATGTGTTTATTACAGGTTTCTAAAAGACAGAATTTAATGTCATAACATAAATATGACTTCTTTCAGATGAACTTGTGAGCGGTTGATGCAACTAAAAGGCAGCGGAAACTGATTATAATTCTGTTGATCCATGTTGTGCCATATTTTGAAAAGAGCATCAAGTTTTCCCTGGTTGAAGCACAGTGGTATCGCTCAGATATATTTGAAGTAGAATGACAAATTCTTATGGAAAATCTGCCTGAACATGACTGTAATAATGTTCTATCACTACAAGAAAGAAACTTTATTCATTGTACTCTCTTTCTGCTATCCTTGCACCACAGTTGAGGGCATATCTAGGAAACAGTACACGATACCATCAAACAATGGCAATACCATGGACTCAAGCTTTTGTTACTACACTCCTTTTGTGCACAGTGACAAATTAGATGAAAATATCTGCTGGTCTGAGAGTGTTAAATGTGGCTGGGGTTAGTCTTGAGCGTTCGCATGTTGCAGGTGAATATTTCAGTAAAGCCTTTTGGGGCAGCATTGGTGCAATTACTGAAAGTCAAAAGTAATGACATATTTTGCTGCTGGCTCTGCTCTGTTTGTTTTCTTCCACTGCTTGCCCTAGTTATTCACTGTTGCTGCACTAATTTATATAGAATTTTAAGCATTCTGAAGGTAATCTTAAAGTAATATACAAAGAGAAAAGGAAAGACATGCAGAGCTTTGACACATTTTTCCCTCACAGTTGTACACTCAGTGTGTAATCCTGTCTGGAACTTCTTCACTGACCTGCTTCTCCTCAGGGGGCAGCTTGCTCCACTCGTTGCCCAGCATCCTCGTAATCTCTGGAAAGGGCACGTCTGGACGCTCCGCCCGTAGCTGCTCCCGTCTGTCATTCATGAAGCGAACGTAGCCTGTTAGTGGGGCCTTGGGTGCATTGCTGTCCTTCATTGGCTTCTTCCTCTTCCTCCCCTTGGTCCAGCTGCCACGCCGGGGCTTCTGCAAAGATAACAAAAGCAGATATGTTTTGAAGGTTCAGGTAGCAATCCCTGTGATATACACTGGCAGGCCATTCTTGGGAGTCTGAATTGGAAAAACTGAAAAATATGTCATTTGATATTTGTGTGTTCTTCAGCCCTTACCTCATCTCCATTTCTCTGGCTGTTGTTGTCGGTGTTGGCTCCGGGAGAGCCTGTCTGCTCATCCATGACTTCTACGACTACAGGGGAAATCTGGAGGAAAACAGTGGGCGATGTTAGAATAGGAAACGTCTCGTACAAGTACAGTAAGAGCTACAAACCTAACTGGTGTTAACATATGACATGGTAAAGTCAATGATTAGTTAAGGTAAGGCTGGGGGAGCCAGTTGGAAAAAATAATGGGACACAAATTGCTGCCCATTAAAGTTGGGTTAAGCATTTTGAGACAGGGTTGGACTGAGGCATGGAGCATTGTCACCAGGGATGCTGCCCAGGCAGGAAATAGAGAGCAGACTGTTCCTTCTGCAGCGGTATTGCCTTCTCTGCATCGTGTCCAAACTCCTCCCAGTCTTGGCTCCAAACCTCCCCTTGGCCCGCCACATTTCCTCTAATAGAAATGTCTTGCTGCTATCAATCATTATTGAGCAATCACCCCCTGCTCCTCAGACACTAATGTAGCCTATTTTCAACAGGAGGAAGTAGTGTTATGGTACTGCCTCGTAATTACAGATAATAAGACAACGCCTACATGCTTACAAGCTCTCCTGGTCTCTAACTGAACTTCTGGTCAAACTAAACTTTAAAGAGACTTTGTAATCCAAACATCAGTGTCAGAAAAAATGTCTGTAGTGTTAAATCCTAGCTTGAAATTACAATATGTTTGACTCTTAAAACCACTTTAAAACAACATTAATTTATGTGCTGACTGAGTGTACTTGGGGGCAAAAGCCCCAGGTTGAGCTCTGAAAATAAGAACAATATCACTGTATTTTAACCTTTGACCTCATCTAAATCACTACATGGGAAGTGAGCCTCTGCATCCTGGATGTGGTTTCTTCCCCCTGCCACTAAATACTGTGGGAAAACTCACAGAGGAATTAGCTGGTCTACCACCAAAAGCACTTTTGGGAAGAGAATATGTGGGGAAAATCCCCCCTACAGCAAACAGTTAAGGTTAGCAGGGGTTTTTCTTTCAACCATTTCTTTGATGCCTGAATTCAGTTTCCAGTGTCACCTATAAATGTCTTCATCACAGATAGTGCCAAACAAGAGAAGCTCCCCCACATGTCACCTATTCTGTGAATCTTATTTGAGCAAGCCTCAGAAAAAAACTTTACTTGCAGGAACCTGCAGGCAGGGCACAAGCAGGGGCTATTTGAGTGCAAGAACAGGGTTTTGAGAGAGTATTACAAAATCTGAAATCAATAAATCATCCCCTCAAAGTGAAAGACCACGCTCTTGATTAAAGATAGGGGAAAAACACCATATTTAAGATACAGAGTCTTAGCTATGAACAAAAAACTCAAAAGATAACAAAGAGCACAAAAATGGCTGTATTCCCCCTGTTTTGCTTTCCAAACCTATCAAATACAAACTATGCTACAGTGCCCTCTGCTGAATAAAGGCACACAGTGTATGATTCAATGATAAATTGCATCAAAATAATATAACATTACACTGTGTGCGACAAAGTGTGATGTTTAACGTTATAAACAGTGGGCTTATCTTCTCTAAAACACCTCATTGTATATTTAAATGGTATGACTACTGTACATTGCAGCATTAAATCGCATTATTCCAAACTATGAATACCAGAATAGGCTAACCTCGCTACAAGGGACCCAAGGCCAACATAGACGTAGAACCAGGTAATTCTTATATTTTACAACCCAAAGAAATAACTAAATTGCATTAAATACCACAATGGGCTGTTATGTTAGCATTTCGCGTCCTCTGTTTGGTTGTAATAACGTTAATGTATGGAACATAACGTTTGTGTATGAGCACACGGTCAGCAGTGTTGGAAGCGTCGGCTAGCATCGACATGCTACATTAATGTAATTTATATGCAGTGGTCAATATGTTCAAATATCGTCACACTAGCCAGTGAGTGGTCATAATCACATTTAACTTAGCTGCTTAAATGCAACGTTAAACTAAGATGATGACAGTTGGCAAACTGCTAGCGTCAATGTTGTTCACTTTCACGAGCTAACGTTAACTTTAACAGCTGCGGTACGTGTAATGCGGTTTTCAGCTCCACGACACAATGCTGTACGACCGTTTAATGTCTAATAGTCATTACGACAGGCGTTACCCTTAAAAATCAAAGGCACGTTGAATTTACGTTTATCAGAAACAATGGTCTGGCACTAGCATATTGGACTGCTGAGCTAATAGCTAGCTGTGTTGCTAGCTAGCGTTAGCACGCCGCCAGCTAGCAGACGGGCAGCTGACGTTCTGCTTTAATTTGCGCTAACTCGCCAACATACCATTTGAAACACCATAAAATTAAACATTTACTGTACATATAGTAAGACCATCCTGTGACAACTAACCTGACAGCGTAATACGTAGCTGTAACCTACCTGTCCAAATGATTTTCCTAACAAAAACAATACAGCAGCCACTCCATAGAATCATACCAGATAGACAGGCATGTAACATTATACCTTGCCCTGCAAAATACTTTATTTCTGGCTGTATGTTTCAATATTTCATGGGAATTGTGGTTTTGCTTGGTTAGATATGAGAATATCGAGGACATGTATGGGATAACAACATTTTAATAGGTTGACTATAACTAATAAGTACACACCAGAACCAGCAATATCATAAAAGCAAATTCTACATGCTGTCCTTTCAAACTAATTTAATCGCCATTATAGCAAACTGCTCTAGACATTCTAATTCTGTGGTCCCTTCGTTTTCTTCGTGTACGTTGGACCAGCGTCTTTTAGGGTGTTGCTTCCCTCTACTGGTAGTGTTGTGTATTACATTTCTCAAATGTATCTTGGAACATTTCGCCCCTTTGAGAAATGTCAAGCTTTATTTATCAGATGTAGAAGTAGGCTAGGTTAAGCATCAGGGCGTGTAAGAAGTATTAAATGGATGAGGTGATAAAATCTTTCATCTGCTTTGGACCTATGTAGGTTACTGAGGCAAAAATGATGCCAGGAGCAGATCTGGCAAGCCCTCAAGCTTTTTGTAGTTTGTAGGGCATTCCTTAATGCCTATGTACGCCTATGCCTTCAGCTATCAAGCTCCTCTTTTGTGGAACCAGCTCCCAGTTTGTGTACGGGAGGCAGACACCCTCCTCACATTTAAGAATAGTCTTAAGACTTTCCTCTTTGATAAAGCTTATAGTAGGGCTGACTCAGGTGAGCCCTGAGCCACCCCTTAGTTATGCTGCTATAGGCCTAGACTGCCAGGAGACTTCCCATGATGCACTGAGTTCTTCTCTTCTCCTCTCAATCTCCATCTGTACGCATTCTTATCCCATTAATACTTGTTACTAACTCTACTGCTTCCCTTTCTCTCCTCTCTTTCTCCTTCTGTTGCTTTCTGCGAGTGTTTCTGCCTCCGGAGCTGTGGAGTCTGGATCTGTGGTTGCGGAGCTGCGGAGTCTGGATCTGTGGTTGCAGGCCACCTGCTGCCCCTGTGTTCCTGCTTGGTGGCTGCTGCTCCTATTGTTGTTATTGGTCTAATTATTAGTATGACTATTATAATATTGCTATTAGTATTATTTTTTATTAATATTAACATCAATACCATTAGCACTGCTATTACTTTACATCTGTATGTAGCATTGTTCTGTGCTGTACTACTGTATGTTCTCTTTCCTCCTGCTCTCTGTCTCTCTCTCTCACTCTCTCGCTCTCTCCCTCTCCTCTTTCTCAACCCAACCGGTCGAGGCAGATGACCACCCACCCAGAGCCTGGTTCTGCTCGAGGTTTCTGCCTGTTAAAAGGGAGTTTTTCCTTGCCACTGTCACTTAGTGCTTGCTCATGGTGGGAATTGTTGGGTCTCTGTGAATATAAAGAGTACGGGCTAGACCTGCTCTATATGAGATAACTTTGTTATGATATGGTGCTATATAAATAAAACTGAATGTAGCAGCTACAACTTGTAATGCTGCCATCACCTCTTATTACAGTGACCTCTACTCTCTCTGTAACCGAGAGCGAGTGTTTGAGCTCTGACACACACACACACACACACACACACATACACACACACACACACACACAACTCACCAACAGTAATATTTACAGTGCTGGCAACCTTGGGGTACAATCAACTTCTGCGAACAATCAGATCCTCATATTGCACTGAGCATCCCCCATGCATTGATGAATTATTTTATTTGAGAAAAATACACAAACTCTGCTCTACTGCTTGTGGAAACCATCCCTTTCAGTACAGCCTTGTCTCTGTGGGCTAATATGGCTTGTCCAAACAGAAAATTCAGTAACACATTACTGTCCTTTTGTGGACAGAATACACATGATTAATAATGAAGCCCCCAACCCAGAAAACGTTCCCTAACTTGAGAGATAGAAGGTGAGAGAGAGTGAGAAGATTAATACTCTTATTCCAAATTAACAGATCGCAATTTCAACACCCAGGCGGGTCTAATTGAAAAAAAATGTTGATTGCAATCAAATAACTCTGGATAAATCGCAATTATCCAGAGTTAATCCAACCCAATTCTCAGGCTCATTACACACAGGTTGGGTACATCCAGAGTTTAGAAAATGAAGTCACAAACAAAAGCAGGAACATTTAGCTCAGAATGCTCCTCAATTTTTCCACATCTTGTAGATAATCAAATCAATTGCTGGGGATATAAGAGGTGTTTTCCAAAGTATTCTCCCAAAGTTTCACTGAAGAAAGTGCCAAGAAATAGCAAAGTGAAGATGAGGCTCAATCACAATACAACACTTTAACATTCAGTTTTCTCTGTATGTATAGTTTACAGTTGGAAAAAATCTTATTCCAAATTTGACAGTGACAATGTCACATACAGTATATATACTCTCAGTGTGTATAAGAGTTTGATGTTTTTATGGCTTCACCATTCCACCAAATGTTATATATTCGAAATGTCTTATGGATCATTTTATAGACATTTACCTAAAATGCACACTGACATATTCGGTATCTTTGGAAACTTCTGAATCTCCACTAGAACTATTTGTAAGGACTTGCCCACTGGTCAGTGAGGTTTAAGGTGTTTAAGAACAACATCTATCTAACATCTAAACACTATGAATCATCAATCTATGATGTTTATTTTGTGGTAAAATGTTGGATTTTACTATTTGGGTTTAACCAGATTCCCACAACCTGTTTTGTCTAACTTGTCCTTGAGGTCCTGATGTCCTACATTTAAAAGAAAGCGAAAAACTGACAAGGATTCTCCTTGTAAGACTGTTGAACATCAGTGCAAAATAGCGAGTCCACGGGTCCCACAACCTGACATTTGGTATTGATGTTTTAGATGGCTTAAAAAATATTCTGCTATAAACTCAATTGAAGCTGCACTGTTTAACTCCTTGCCAGTTTTATTTATCTCTAATTAAAAAGCTCCCCACAAAGCAACCTGGCCAGAAATGAAAGCTGATGTTTTTTCTAAGGCTGTATATAAGGCTGTTTTTTTTGTTTGTTTTTTATACCTATGGGGATTTGCTAACAATTATAACAACAGGTACTCAAATTAGCTATGAGAATTTTTTGTTGAACAGAAAAAAACCATCTGCCAATAATATGGTAATCTCTACCAGCAGACTTCTCATATTCTGGTTCTAACAGTCATGAATTAATAAGAGGTAGCATTGCCTGTGGAATCATGTTTGTCACTAATTGGCTGACTTGGAACACAGAAATGATGCAGAAGGCCAACTGTTCAACTCCCAGCAGTAGCATGTCTGGCTCGGTTTTTACCTTTTTTTTAGTGGTCACTGCATTGTGGGCAGTGGCACAGCAGACAAAGCTTGGGAAATAGCAAGCCAGGTTCAATCAGCTCTGAACTGGACACTCTTCAGATCCCAGCAGGCCTGCGGGGCACAGCATCCAGCTGTCCCCTCTACCGCTATCCACCTGTCATGTCACGTTGAATCATCTGGTCCCAAGCTTTGTGTAGAGGAAAGGTTTCCAGCCACTGGCCCTCTGTGGGTTGGTCATATGTCCTTGCCAGTCGGCCGGTTTGGCCCGGAAAGTGGCAACATTGTGACACCCACACTGCATGCATCAAGCCCTCCTTACGCCTCAGGATCTCAAGGGTGATAATGTCACATGACGTGCCAGTAGGGTGAGAAAAGAAGTTAGTGAATCAGTGGATCATCTGTCTAAAAATTATGTTATTGAGTAAATAAGTGTGATTTACCACTGTTTGAACCGAGAGCATAGCACTGCTAACTACAATTGTTTTAAAAGAAAAATTCTGATTTAAGCTGCTGCGAGTGTACTCAGTCTTCTACAGCCAACAAAACAAAACCCCCTTTGATAACTATATAATACATTTGATACTCATATTCAGGCATTAAATTCTCTTGGTATTGTTGCGAGCTAAGGTTCAGCTGTAAAGACAACGCAGCAAAGAGCTAATTTCAAACTTCAACAGCAGCTTTACTGGCAGCAACAGGCAGATTATCAGCAAATTAGATGTTTCCTTTGACAATGGGGAGAACATCTGTACACACAAAGCCCTCGTGGTCTAACCACACTCGCTTGTAATGACAGGTGAATTGTGGAAACAGTGGGAACATTGTGGAACTCAGTTTGGTTTCTAATTGGTTTTCTACTGCATATACTGTTTCCTTTATTAAATGTAAGGCAACTTATAACTTCTTACTGCATTGTAACTGTACTATAACTCTATTTTTGGTTTATTATTTGTCATACATTTTTATTTTATTTCATCTTAATTTTGAATCTCATTTTATTCTATTTCAATTGATTATACTTTCCTTTTTTATTGTTTTTAAATATTGTTTTTATGCATTTCTTTGCCTTATGTAAAGCACTTTTACATAAGCATCTGTGTTGAAACGTGCTATACAAATAAATCTCGCCTTGCCTTGCATCAATGTAGAGCGCATTAACACCAGTAACAATGCAAGAACTCACATGCTGTGTCTACATGTAGACACACAGGTGGCACATTCATTTGAACACTAACACAAACATCACATGAAATAAAGGTCACACTTGCACCACAGCCATCTCCTATTGAGCAGATAATTGGCTTCAATTTTTCAGAATCTTGCTGCATACATTTGGATATTAATGAGAATGAATTTTCTGCAGCTCCTTCATGCCCCCATGCTTTAAGAAAGGTAGTTAATATTAATATCTCTGAGTGTTGTTTGAAAACAAGTATATCAACATATGCCAAGTAACGCATTCATTAGCTTACTTAATGGCCTCATCAGCATAACTGGTTATGGTTCAGTGTATGATGGTGAATATGGCAGGGTATTAGGTAGCTCAAGTGCCTCTTGCTTCTCATGCACAAACACAAAGCACAGCTGTGAGCTTTGCTAATATCACAGAGAACAAAGGGCGCAGGGACTGTTGCATCATCTTGTTGCTATGCAACCATCTAATTAGACTTAGGTAGCTAACCTGAACAATCAAAGGGGTATGATGTTGAAAACAAGAATCGGATAAAGATGGATGAACATGGGTACATTTTATTGTCACTGGGAGAACACAGCGTGGAGATTTTCTCATCTTTTCCAAAGGCTGTGGCTGCATCAGGGATGGGCAGCCATGTGTAACAGAGGGCCAAGTATACAGACTCATACCAATCAAACACTACGCCAGGTGATTTCAGTGATTAGTATTTCTTTTCTGGTTGAAGCTAATCAGTGAAACTACATGGAAAAAAAACGCCTCAGAAACTTTCAAAAAAAGTATTATATGTAATCACAACCACAGTGGGTAAAGCTAAAATATCTCAGAACTGTCATTATCATCATCCCCGGATTCCTTTTCATCAGAACAGTTTGGTCCCTCTTTCAGCTCATGTAGTCTGGCCTTCATGAAGAAATGGCAGAAAGTTTCCTTCCACCCAGTCGAAGAATAACTTCTGAATTTAATTTAGTTAATATTTGATTTTCCACATGAATGCTAATTGATTTACCTGATCATAGAAGGTTTTATAGGATGCAGATTCTAGATTCCATGATGTAATGAAAAACATACATGATGTACTGCATTTCCCAGGAAGTACCAGGTAGTTAAATTGAAAAAAGTTACCCTTATAGGAATAGTTCAACATTTTGGGAAATATTCTTATTTTCTTTCTGCCCACGAGTGAGATAAGATCGATACCACTTTCATGTCAGTGCATATGAAGGTAGAGCCAGGGGGTGATTCGCCTAGCTTAGCATAACAAGAGACAGCAGGGGGAAGCAGCTAGCCTGGCTCTCGCCAAAGTTCAAAAATAACAACTAGCAACACAGAAAATGTGACTGGTATTGGGTCAAAATAAAAGAGATATGTGTCCTTTTTTTACAGCCCTGATGATTAACACAGAGACCATTTCTGCACATTACTTTTATGAAAACAATCACAGTATGTTCAGTCATTAAATTGACTTTAAAGACATATATTTTTGGCAGCACATATTTTCACGAAAACACACAGCAGAGGCAGATTCAATAAACCAGATGAGATCTTTAATGTGAGGCAACCCAGATTTAAAATGATGGCTCAAAAGTGACTAGACTGCCCTTTGTAAAGGACTAAAGAGGGGAGAGGAGGTGACAATGGATAATAACTTGATGTATGACGCTTCTGCAGTGAGCTTTAAATGTCTTATCTAAATTCATACACAATGACAGCGCTTCTCCCCAACCATGTCACGTTTATCATTTTGTTGCACCATCTGGCAGATAATGGACAAAAGCAAATCAATAAGTAAGAAAATCTAACTGAATGAATCACGGGGCGATAGCAACGAGCGCTGATGAATGCACTCTATTCTCAGGCATACTCTTTTGACTTTGTGGAGGATGGTTGTGAGCCTTATTCAGAGGGTTTATGCTGAGCTGAATTCAACACTTTGCATCGGGTTATGGTGAAAAGAGAAAACAAAACTAATGTACAAAAAAATATTCTTGTGCATATACTGTATCTTTTCAATCAGGATGCAAAAAGTCAAAGACAGAAAATGAACTTAAATTCCACATTTAAATACATGAATGCATTTACAACAAAAGAAATTAGGCCATGTGTGAGAAGCCTGAGTGCAGGAATTTCATTTAAAAAGAGAGACAGACAATTATACGTTCAGTAGTGTTTATTGATTTCAATAATTATGGCCATTGTTTTTTTTCAAGATGAATCAAAAAACAATAAAATATGTACAGACCAGGGAATAAAAATCACTTACTACTCAGACACCTCGAAAGTTATTACTTTGCTCAAATACAATCGATAAAAAGCGGATTTCCAAGATAAGAGAAAAATGCTGTTACTGTTATTGTGTAAAAGTAGAAAATTAAAGTTTATAGCTTTTGAACCCAACATGAACATTGTTGCTGCTGTGTGGATTGTGACTTTGGAGTGCATTCAAGCCTGATGGGTTGCTAGAAGCAACAGATTAATTTGTTGTATAATGCCATGTTCTGTGAAAAAAAAAAAGATGAGCTGAAGATGGGGAATTTAAGTGAGGGGATAAAGCTCAATAGTGTGTTCTTTTCAGTCTTAAATATAATCTACATAAAATGAAGAACTGAAAAAAGGAATGTCACTACGCTTTGTTTTAGTAATTTCATGAAAAGGAATATGAGCTGGACAAAAGTAAGTACAATACCCCAGTTAAAATTCAGTCAATGTGTTACCTTTGATAATTGTATTTCAGCATAATTATACAAGCAACATCTCTTGGAAATGGACTAGCGTGAAACAGTTTCAGTTTAATAAATAAATTCATGACGCTCTTGGAAAAACAATATTTATTTTTTTTGTGCAGCAACAAGCTGCTCATTGTGGCTGTGACAAATTCCAGTCATGGATGTCATGTTGGATCAAATACATGATTACATTTATAATGCATTTTGCATTGGTGTGTATCCATGTGTACATTCTATTGAACAACAACATAACCTGAACTGTTACAGTCGAATATTTTCCTGCATGATGGCATGCGATCACATCAGGGGAATTGTCACAGCCGCAATATGCAGCCGTGCAAGTTGTGTAAGTTGTAACCTGTGGATGTCCTCACTCACTCCTCTCCCTTGGGTGACAGTGATGGACAGGTTGATTAGGGGATATCAGCAAGGTCACAAGCTGTGTACTTTTGACATACATGTATCTGCACTTCGCAGTTTTATATGCATTTGTATTCCTGCAGCAAAGGCAAACATACTCGTGGCTTCAGGGAATAGTTGTACATGTCCATCATATCCTTTAGTGTACGTGATGGGCATGGGACAGCAAGACATGTCTTTTTACTGCCTGACCTGGTCACACAACAAACACGCTGCAACGCATGTGACACTGTTTGATGTACAGCCAACACACGGACTCAGGTCTGCAGTTCACGAGATTCAGCATCAGCATACATCTCAAACGCCGGCTTTTAGGCTTGTGATATACTTGCTTTTTTTCCCATTGTGTAAGCATAAACAGCTGGTTGCCAACAAGCTGTAAACACTGACTATTTTTAAGTTGTTATGGCAAACTCCTTAGGAGCAGAGCAACATTAGCATTCATTTGGAGTCATGTTTCTGGCCACCTGATGAATGTAAGTCTAATATTCATTCTTCTTTTTGCTCTGGGCTCGTCACTCCTGAGGCAAATATCTGGCTCTTTAGCTGCTCAATGCTCCACTATGTACACTGGCTAGTTGTTAACTTTGTCTATGTGCCGTTTAGTGCTGGGAAAATTCTTTCACTGAAAACAACTGCCTCTTGCATTATGAAATTGATGCTGATGAGAGCAGTGAGAGTGAACCCAAAACAGTTAAAAGACAGTCAGATATTCAGTAGAGTTGGGTGATAATTCTCTGTGGGTTCATCACTGTGAGTGACCCCTTTCACATTACACTTAGTCATTTGATCCATTGTTAATATAAACATATCAATTATAGCACTTTTAAACAATAATAAATAGCTGTAACAAAGCACAGAATAAATATAATTAGGCATTAAAAGCTGAAACAAACAAAAAAAAATGCATATTTAGTTTTTCTTTGTTACTGCAGCAATCTTTGGCTGCACATTAAATGGCACAGAGTCATTTTATTTAGAGGTTAAAAATAAATTATGATTGAAAATAGGTTATTTGAAAAAACACAGAGAAATATCTGACCTGAAGCAAGTTTCAATGGGCTACATTTTCCTTTAGTCATAATGTGACTTCAGTCTTGCTTATCTAATTTGAGCTTACATGTGCATTTGAAGACCCTCGACTTCTGCATGTGTTTCAGTCTATTTTGCTTTTTCCTCTCCATCCCCTTTGACCTCACTACCAGGCTTCCCTTTGTCTCTTCTTCAACCCTTCTTCCCTTCATCCCCTCTCCTTTCTTTCCCCCTGTCTCTTCTTGCCTGCTTCAAAGTCTTCCACTCCACGCCTTGCTCGAATTCTGGCTTTGTGCAGTCATGGCGTTAGGCAGGCTGGTTGAAGACACAATTTAATTAGCAAGTCAGGCGATAAATTACCCCCGCAATTAAAAGGCAGCCCCTCTTTTTTGTTTATGCCTATAGGGAGAGCTCTCTAAACAAACCACAGCTCTCTCTGTGCAGATGCGACACTTCACTGATGACCGCACACAAGTTTAGCATGGCCGAGCTCCCCTCCAAAATGATGTAAATACAGTTGTGAGTGGCCCTCTCCAAAGAGCCAAGCTCCATTTCCTCCTGTCTTGGTAACAGACGAGCTTTATCTCCTGTCACAGAGCTCTGGCTTTGGCTGAGGACCAGGAAGCACCAGGGAGAGAACACGGAGTTGACTTCAATAGCTCAGAGACACACACACACAAATGCAAAAAAGACACGTTTCACACACAAACACACAGAACAGACGTGGTTCCAAAAGCAGTCCAAGGACCCAGCCAGTCTGTCCTTGGTGTTTCACTTCCTGCTGATCAGAGAAGAATTTCAGAGGTGAGCAGTTCTTCACAGGCTTTTCATCTATCAAACAGGCTCTTTGAGGATCTCAAATGATTGTTTCTTTTTGAATGCCTCATTTTAAGTGATTTAGTAAAGACGATGATTCATGGTGTCAGCTTTTTTTTCTACCACGTAGCAACACATACAATTCATTCCTCTGAATATGTGGCTCATGAATACTAAATTAACACTCATGTACACTTCAGCAGAGACTTGAAGACATTCGCCTTGAAATCAGTCGACCATCCCAAAGCTGCCAGGTGGTTCTCTGGGTAGAAGTGTCCAACAAATGACTAATATATTACTTACACCAACAATGAAGCCAAACTTCCTTCATTCATTCATCAAATCTGTTTAAAGCGGCAAAATTTATATTTTTTATAATAACAGTGTATCAAATGACAATATGAATACAATGTGAAAGGGGTCACTTGTAGTGATGAACCTACAAGAAATTATCACCCGAATCTGCAGCTCCGCTAGGCTTTACGGAGCTTTAAAGCTAGTTTCAACTCATCGTTTAGTTCCCTGCAAGTCCCTGCAACTTTACTGTTTTGGTTCACGCACACCATTCTCATAGCGTCGTTTTCGGCCGCAGCAGGCAGCTGTTTTCACTGAAAACGCTCTAAAACTAAAACACTGTACCTGCTCAGCAACAAATGGCAGAAAGACACAGTTAGCGACTAGTTGGTGAACATAGTGGAGCATTTAGAATATGGATACTAAACCCCAGAAACATCCAGAAAGACTGAAAAAGCAATGCTGAATGAAAGATTACATTAGGTCACAGAAGCTAGTGGAACAGTTGCTAGCATGGAGGTGACATCAGGACTTTGGCTCTCCTCTGTGTTGAATGAAGGCCTCAAGGCTCCAGATCTGTCTCCTCATCTATGGGCGAAAGTTATTTAAAACATTTGCTTTACATGACATTTACTTGCAGTGTATAGCTGGTCATTATTTTGACTGAAGGGGGCTGTTATGTCGAGGTTCATCACCAAGCGCTCTCACAGTTTCTTCTGTAGCTCTAAGGAAATCATGTCAGACTTATTGCTGAACAATTAATGAGCGGTAGATACAAAGTCCAGACACACGTGATGGCTGTGCGATGAAAGCATTAAGGCACTAAAAAGACTGGCCTTTGTTCAACTGACTGGGAGAGCTGAGGGTAGCGGAGGGCGACTGGAAAAATGAGGCAGCCTTTGCGAAATAAGTCTGGGTAATCCATCAGATGCCAGGCCTCATTATGGCTGTGGGTACAGCATGAAAGCGAGCCCTTTATCTGGGCTTCCTGTTCTTATTAGTAGCACTCAAGCAAAAGATAGTAGTCGTTCCTCCTTCATCCCCCACCTCTGTGCTGGGGGGCCGCTGCCGACACAGAGAAGCAAAGTCATTCTCTGGCCTGGATTCCCTGGCCAGGTCTGTGGGCAGGCCTGCCAAGTTGTGAGGATGAGTGTGTGTGTGTGTGTGTGTGTGTGTGTGTGTGTGTGTGTGTGTGTCTGTGAGAGTCTGTGTTTTCTTTGCGTACAAGTGTGTGCACACACACATATCCGGGGAGGCTCAATAGTCACTGTCGGGAAACCTTTTTGCCAGCTGCAGCACATCCTCCCCTTCACTGACGGTAGCCAAATCCAAAATGGTTGGAGCTATTTTAAGCCACTCATTCTCAAAATGGTGACACACAACACTGAAATGATTGCAGTGGACTTGGTCTCTCAAACATGGTGTGAACCATCTGCACAATGTAGTATTTAAATTAGTGATTTTTTTGTTTTGTTTCATGTTTCAAGTTCATAGAGCTTGAGATCTCAAGGGGACATGAGTCTTGCTTCTTCCTGCAGTCCACGTAGAGGACTTTTGTGTTAAAAAAGCAAACTTGTACTAAGACAGTATGCCTACTCACCCACCACAGCTCACAAACTGCTGACTATGACAATATGAAGAGGAATGAGCCAATCCAGGATGATAAGCAACACCACACTGTGTGAGAATGACACCTGCTGCACCATAAGCCTTGTAGCCCCCTTGGGAATCTTCTGCCAATTTAATGCTTTTTTGTCGCTCACAGGGTAGTCGAGGAGGAAGTACACTGACAAACTTAAGAGATGGCGGCATTAAAGGTTACAACCAAGCGATAGCCAAGCTATTACTGCTAAATCAACCATTACATTTAATCTCCTTTTCATAGCAAGACTCTGCATACTGGTGGTGTTTGCAAAACCAATGCGATACCTGATGAGGCCAGCAGAGGGCAGTAGGTGACAGTAGTGGCGGCACGTCACTGTCAGCGCTGTCCAGATGAAGGGCAGCAAGGGCTGTGGAACTTCAAGGAATCCTGAATTATGACAGGTGGAGTGAATAATGCCCTGAAAAGGGAAGAGAACAAATGGTACAAAGACAGCAAATTAGCCCATCTCCAAAGATGAGGGGCTTCAATTATCACAGTCAGAGACTAGCTGACAGTGCATGAGGGGAGCCGGATTGAACTTTTCAAAAGAAGTGGAGGCGCAGCGTGAGGGTCGTTAAAAAAGAGGGGCTGCCACTTGACAGAATGAAGGGTGGCAAGTAGGACTGGACTTGTGCACTTTGGATACAGAGGGTTCTTTAAGGGCACCCAGGAAGAGAGAGACAGACAGATGCCTCAGTGTGTATGTACAAGCATAGCAGTCAGTCTTTTGACATCCCTCTTCTCCCTCTCCCCCTTCCCCTCCCCTCCCCTCCCCTCCCCCTCTCTGCAGGCTCTTGGATTGTGCTCTAATCAAGGTGGTGGCCTGGAGAGGAGTGTTTGGACAAATTGGAAATGAAGACACTGTGTTCGGCCTCCACAGATTCAGGAACAGCTCTAGCTTTCACCATAAAAAAGACCAAAATAATACACAAATGAGCACTGGAGGCTGTGTATAATTATATGGATATACATGAGTTTTTGTGAGTGTATGTGTGTGGGTGTGATGTTTACATTCAAACACTGTAAACACCTGTCATGCGTGTGCTCTCATCAATATGGTCCTATCATCTGCATGTCAAAGGTTACCAAACAAACTCACGGCTGAGCAAGCAGTGGGATCAAACAGAGGAGAGCAGAAGGCAAATCAGTTGACTTTTCCCCCAGACAGGATGACTACTGACAGCAGCTCACAGCCTCAATACAAACACCCACAACACAACCACACAGTGCTGACACACACACACTTCTGAGCCGTGCACACATTTGCACGGTGCTTGAGCTCGCACACACACATAAATTTCACCAGTCCTTCACCATGCATGCAGCTAATTGGGGCCTGATGAGGAAGTCCACTTCATAGAGAGACACAATGAAGCAGGCAGCAGAGGATATCGCCATCCAACACAAATGGAGTCACAGAATGGCCCTACAGATAAAATCTCTGCCTGTGCCTCCAAAACCCCACAGGAGCCTTTTCTTCCCTGCCTTTTCTTCAGGTGCTGGCACAGATGAACATGAAGGGGCCTAATTAAGGGTCGTTTCCCAGGGGAGTCTGTTAGACCAGCTATATTATTTGCCCAGTCCGATATGCAGCCAGGCTGCTGTTTTCCATTTCTTTCAGCACCTCAGGCCCATGTGCTTGCCCTACTTCAGTCCACAAGGTGCTCTCAGTGGTGAAAGTGGATGGGTGAGCCTGGAGGACAAGTGGGACAGACAGGGAGCCTCTTGCTTCTTGGATGACATTGGGAACATGTTCAAATTTGGGAATTTATTTGATCAAGGCAAAATTGATTACATGAGCACTACAGGAGTTCATTATCAGTTCAGAGTCTCAATGTCTCTTGATACTCTGGCCACAAATGTCAAATGAATTGATGACTTAGCTGTCAGAGCTAATGCCATCAGAGTAAAATGCCCTTAGCACCTCAATGCAGCCTAAAAATCAGTTCAAATCAACTAATTAAATATTATTATACACCACTGGAAAAAAGGCATTGTTATCTTTGGGTGCGTAGCCTTTACAGCTCAAGCAGTGATAGCCGAGCAACCCTGAATTTATCCCTCCTATTCTCTCCACACTCGCCATTCTTCCAAACACAAAGCTAATATGCGGCGGGCCTGACAGTCACTACTGCGTGAGGAGGCATTTACATAAGCTTGTGTATACGGCCATTGTGATGATAATAGGCGTGTGATCTCCTGTGTCAGCGAATGAGAAAAACATCTCATCCATTCAAATAGATATGTCAGCCAAAGCATTAGCCTCCCCTATAATTGGCCACAGAGGTCACCCTGGCAAAGCTGAGAGGCGACATTTAATGTGGCACAAGAATTTGTTGTGCTCATTCACCCCCTCTCTACCCGACAGACAAAAGTGCTTGTGCCCGGCTGAAATGTGACACCCGGCCCGCTCGGTGCCAGTTGCAGCTGCCCATCCGAGGGTCGTGTTTGTATGTAAGATTTCTTTAATGGTTTTCATTAACATCACTCATGTCCACCGTCCCAGAAAGAGAGACGCAGTCCGTCTCATTCTCTAAATGCATTATTTGTGCACTCTGTGGCAAAAGGCTGTGACAGTCAGTTCAGAAGATTACAAACTAACATCGAAACCTGACCTTGCAGGGATGACACTGCTGTTAATCTAGGTGTTCTGGCTTCATAATTATTATTATTTTTTGTTTTTTAGGAAAGCATGTGGCCTATCATCCTTACACATATTTCTTGTCTCTGAAAGAGACAACAGTGAGAAAGGAGGTGAACACACAAAGAGCTATGGTTGACAGAATGAACCAAGACTCAAATCGAAAATGACTAAGTACAAAATGTACCAGAAACGTCAGCAACACACCATATGCCACTGATACACTGTTGGTGCATATTGACAGCCTTTTAACTTTCTGTAGTTTCTACACCAGTATACCCTTCTGTAGATCAATCAGTAACAATAAAACTTGAGCACTCAACTCTGTACCTAAGTGCCTTAACACTCAGTTCCACAGGTGCCATAAGTGCCACGAGGCTTGCAGGTGCATGAAGTAACATATACACTATATGGACAAAAGTATTGGGCCACCTACACATTACACCTACAGGTGCTTTA